>JANKYE010000005.1:4683016-4707223 GCA_032467995.1 Erythroxylum dillonii | reverse complement strand
ATAAAATATAACTACATTAATATTAATAACCAAACATTTTTTTGTTTTTATTAAAAAAACAAAAATAAAAATTGAAAACGAAAATTAAAAATTACAACAGAAAAATAGAAGTAGAACTAAACGATCCCTTAATTTCCTATCTTTTATTTAATTTTAGGTGGCGTAAATTGCCAATCTAACAAGAACATAACCTAGTAAAAATTTTGTTAAAATGAGATTTAGAAATTTACTAATATTTAATATAATTTTAAATAATATTTTACGTAGTTAAAATTTAAAATGTTAATTTAATAGTTCAATTACTATAATTAATATAAATATGTTTGATTTTGAATATAATAATTATTAATTAATTTTTTGATCGAAAAATAATTTTTAAAATCTATATCATTATGGTTTTCCCTTTGATATTGGACTCAAGATCTCCTGTTTCTAAAGTTTGTGTGCCTTTTATTTGTGAATCTGTCTAATTTTTGCAAAGTCCATTTATTAAATGGATATATTTTTATAAAACAAAGTTAGAAAAAAGTAATAGAAATGGGTGATCTTGTCACAGATATGTTGATACGGCGCAATTGTGAGAATGACGGTGGGTCACACCAAAGGAGGGAGATTTGTATCTTGTGGGATACAAATCTTTTCAGCCGGGCCTTTGGGATACGAAGGAATTATTCGGAAATCCCCCCTTTTACCTTCGAACAAATCGGACGGCCTTGGATGTCCCATCACGTTGACCTTTCCTTTTGACTTTCCCGTCTCGTCTCGTCCTATTCGTGGCTTATTCATACAGTGATATGCCGAAATTGAAATTCCAATGTGTGCGCCTCCGTCCAGCCTGTTGCAACTTGGCACGTTTCCACACCGTACTTTTTACCCACAAAATATTCTTCTCCGTGGTCTCGCACGCAGTGACCACCACCGCACCATACGTCCACTTCCCGAATCCGATCTAAATCCCATTGGTTTATATAGGAAAAATGATAATAAGAATATGAGTTAATATAAAAAATAAAATAATTATAATTATTATAATGATAATAATTAATTAAGGGAAATAATGATTAACAATGTGTTCTCAACCAAGCCACCGCCTGATTTATATTCAGATTTCAATTTTCGTAGTTTTTTAATTATTTATTGTATTAATAAATTTGTATTTTAAATAAAAATAAAAAAATTAAATGTTTTAAATAATTTAACTAACTGTTAGTTGTGTAGATCCAACTGATGATGATTGAGACATCCTTTATTTTGTTTATAACCAAAGAAACTGATAAACGATACAGAAGACAAGTCGAGCCCTTTTCTCTGTGAGGGTACGGACTGCTGGATCATTTCTTACACGCCAAGTCGAGCTCATTCGAAATGACAACTAACATTTAATACATGCAAGTGTTGTCTCGTGTCGTACCAAAAAACGCTCAGATACTCTATTTCATGTTTTTACGTCCCTTGGTGTCAAAAGGTGGAACGCCCACCGCATTAGGCGCCTTCAAACTTTGGCTTGATATCGTGTAAAGGAGGTAAATTACGATATGAATTCAGCTAGTTTTTGTGAAAAGATGGCCCAATATTTGATGTGCTAAGGGAGTTATTATATTGGATGAACTTTCACCTTGTCACTCGAACTTAAGATCTTAGATTTATTCTCCCTTCCAATGACCAACTGGATTACCTGCTCGTTTATGTGAGACTCATGAATAAAAATAAATGGTTAAAATTAAATAAGACAAAATTGGTACACAAAAATAAAACAAAAAATTTGGCTCCTTCAAAAATAGTGACTAAAATTTTCTGTCTCACATAAATGAACCACCTGAATCAAATAAAGATAAGTTAAGACCAAAATAAAGAGACAGCAGAACACATCCCAAAAAACAGAAAGTAAAATTATGATCTTAAAAATATAAAAATATTAAATATGTCTTAATTTTGGTTTTTTTGTAAGATATAATAATAACAGTAGTTTGTTTTTCCATTTGTTGTTTCCTTATAAAAGCGGTTCTTTCTCTTAACATATTAAATGTCCAAGCCTGCGAGATAGCATAACTGTGTGTGGAGGCAACAGTTGCAGCGGTTGGAGTGAGAAAAGGTTGAAACTTGAAACATAAGAGGGATAGAGAGCCTTCAAGAGCAGAGAAGAGAAGAGAAGAGCGCTCACTGACGCTTTTGGTAGAAGGAGAGAAGTTAAGAGAGAAAGCAGAGTAGGGGTTGATAGACCGTGGAATCTAAAAGAATCACACACTCAGTGTTTTGGGCTTTGGTGGGTTTGTTCACCTCTAAGCTTTACCCTGCCACCCTTAACTATTGCGTGCTTCGTACGGTCTATCTACCCTAATCTGCAGAACCTAATCAGCCCTTTTCACGACTCAAGTTCACAATAGAACACGCCCCATCGTCATCTCAATCCAGTTTTCGGTTTGTTTGTAACTCTTTTTCTAGTGTTCTCTATTGTCTTTTCCCTTTGCCGATTTCCTTTCTGATTTAATTAACGCCAGTCTGGTAATTTTTCTGGGGTCAGCTTTTATGTGGTTTTGGATTGTTTAATTATACAAAGTCGGTATCTTTATCGGAGTTCTGAGTGTTGTTTGGGTGTTTGTATTCAGTATAAGACATAATGGAGGGTGGGAATGGGGATTCTGGATCCTACTGGCTTGATGCTTGTGAGGACATTCCTTGTGACCTAATTGATGGTTTTGTGGACTTTGATACTCCAATAGTTAATGATTCAGTGGATAATAATGCTAATCAAGACAATCTCGTTCATGATTTCTTTGGAGGTATTGATCGCATACTTGATAGTATTAAGAATGGTAGTGGCCTGCCTCCATATGCTGACTGCACTAACCACAGTAACGGTGCTGCAACTATCTTGGGGAATGCAATTCAAGTTTGTGGTGTTGAGGAGGGTTCCTTTGACAATGGAGGGTCTGCAGATTGCAAAACTGAAGTTGAGGGCTTTGTCTTACAATTAAGCAGTGAGAATGGCTTTTTCGAAAGGCGAAGAAAGCTGGAGAATTGCAATAATGTGGTGAATGCTCTGGATGAAAAAGGGGAGGAAAGATTGTCTGATAACTCTGGCAAAGAGAATGGGAGCAAGTGTGAAATTGAGAGGTCAAGGGAAGGAGATTTTTCTAGTGAAGAAAGGTTCAGTAAAAGGGCCAGGCATAGCTGTCAAGGATACGAGAGACTGTATTCGTGTAGAGGGCACTATGATCCCAACGATAGGGAGAGAGGCTCTGGCAGGAAGAGGACTCGCGATTGGGATGAGATGGATAGGAGGGATAGGGATCATAGTCGGAGAAGAGATCGCTATGGTTGTGGTAAAAGGAGAGATGGTAGAGACAGGGACTGGAGAGATAAGGAACCCAGAGGTTACTGGGAGAGGGATCATTCAGGGTCGAATGGAATGGTTTTCCGCTTAGGAAGTTGGGAAGCGGAACATAAAAAAGAAGGAAAAGAAACAAATGATAAGAACCATGAGTACAATGGGAAGCCTGAGAATAAATCTGAGGAAGCTAAGGAAAAGGTTCCTGAGGAGCAAGCTCGTCAGTATCAATTGGATGTTCTTGAACAGGCGAAGAAAAAAAATACTATAGCTTTTCTTGAAACTGGAGCAGGGAAGACGCTCATTGCTGTACTTCTCATTAGAAGTGTTTGCAATGATTTACAAAAGCAGAACAAGAAAATGCTTGCTGTATTTTTGGTTCCTAAAGTTCCACTTGTTTATCAGGTACCTTGTTGTCTTCCAGTTTTCCTTTAGAGACAATTTTTAACAATGTCAATTAGTTTATTAATGAAAATTAAATGGGGATTGTTCTGCTTCTCTTGTCAAATGACAGCAAGCTGAAGTTATTCGTGACCGTACTGGTTATGAAGTGGGCCACTATTGTGGCGAAATGGGCCAAGATTTTTGGGATGTTCGAAAGTGGCAACGGGAGTTTGAAAGCAAACAGGTATATTTTAGGTGCTTCTCATTTTGTCACCATTCATATCTTTTCATTTATGCAGATGTTCAGTAGATATTATTGAATTTTTAAATATGGGCAGAGTGTAGAGTCCACTATCAAAAATTGGGCTTGAGTCAACCATTATCCAAATAACTAGAACTAGTTGTTTTGATAGTTGACCCTTACCACTTATAAACCTTTTAACATTTTCATGTCTAGGCAATATGAGACACTCTAACACTCCCCCTCAAGTGCAATTGGGGCTGGACATCTAGTTGTCACTTGAAATATATGCAGCGGTAACCGGACCCGGCCGCTGGGACTGAATATCCAAACGGACAACCGGGAAATTAATAATCCGGACCAAACCTGCTCTGATACCATATTGAATTTTTAAATATGGGCAGAGTGTAGAGTCCACTATCAAGAATTGAGCTTGGGTCAACTATTGTCCAAATAACTAGAACTAGTTGTTTGGATAGTTGACCCTTACCACTTATAAACCTTTTAACATTTTCATGTCTAGGCAATATGAGACACTCTAACAGATATCGTCAAACATATTGAAACAAGTTTTGGCAATTATTTTTTTAATTACCAAATGATTGCTCAATTGATATAGTCTTATTTATCTTTGTTGGTAACATGATTTGTTCCTCTTCGATACATGCATTGCAGGTATTAGTGATGACAGCCCAAATTTTGTTGAACATTCTGAGGCACAGCATAATCAAAATGGAAACAATTAATCTCCTTATTTTGGACGAGTGTCATCATGCTGTGAAGAAGCATCCTTATTCTTTAGTGATGTCTGAGTTTTATCATACCACTCCAAAGGAGAAGAGGCCATCTGTATTTGGAATGACTGCTTCACCAGTTAACTTAAAGGGTATTAATTTGATAATGATTAATGATTTCTCTTCCAGATTTTATGTTTCTTTTTGGGCTACTTTTGCATATCATGAGCATCTCTTTGATCAAAAATTCAGTAGACTAGCAAGAATTTTGTCTTGAATTGATGTTATGTTAAAGTACGATTCACTACTCATTTTTTGTACTCTTTAGGTGTTTCAAGTCAGGTTGATTGCGCAATAAAGATTCGTAATCTTGAAAGTAAATTAGATTCCATAGTTTGTACAATAAAAGATCGCAGAGAACTTGAAAAGCACGTGCCAATGCCCTCAGAAGTTGTAGTGGAATATGACAAAGCAGCTAGCTTATGGTCCCTTCATGAACAAATAAAGCAGATGGAAGTGGCTGTTGAAGAAGCTGCACAATCAAGCTCCAGAAGAAGCAAATGGCAATTTATGGGAGCTAGAGATGCTGGAGCCAAGGAAGAGCTGCGTCAAGTTTATGGTGTCTCTGAAAGAACAGAAAGTGATGGGGCCGTTAACTTGATTCAAAAGCTGAGAGCTATCAACTACGCACTTGGTGAGCTGGGTCAGTGGTGTGCTTACAAGGTACCAAAATTACTAGATGCTCTTTTATTTTATTTGCTTGGAGTGGTAAGGTGAACATGACTTGTTCCTTTTTTAAGGTTGCCCAATCCTTTTTGACGGCTTTACAAAATGACGAGAGGGCAAATTATCAGCTTGATGTCAAGTTTCAAGAGTCCTACTTGGAAAAGGTTGTGTCATTGTTACAATGTCAACTGAATGAGGGTGCTGTTACAGATAAGGATACAAAAGTTCAAGAGAATGCGAATGTCATTGCTCAAAATGGCACTGATCCTGATGAGATTGAGGAGGGAGAGCTCCCTGATAGTTATGGTGGGTCTCGTCATTTGTCCTTGTTCACATAATATCTTGTCTATTTGATGAAAAAAAATGGTTTTGCTATGTTTTTTTTAAATCAAACTGTTTAAGCATTGTACTATCGACATGCAGCTATCTTTTGCTTAGTTTTATTTATCAGTCAATAAGCTTTTCTCCAATTAGGTTACCTTGTATATTTTATACTCATGTTCTCTATGGTTTAGTTGTCTCGGGCGGAGAACATGTGGATGTGGTTATCGGAGCTGCTGTAGCTGATGGAAAAGTCACCCCAAAGGTGCAATCATTAATTAAAGTACTTCTGAAGTATCAGCATACAGAGGATTTTCGTGCAATTATCTTTGTTGAGCGAGTGGTGGCTGCTTTGGTTCTTCCTAAGGTTATATGCTTGCACAGATATGATTTTTATTTGGCCTTTAAGACCTGGTACCCTC
Organism: Erythroxylum dillonii; assembly: GCA_032467995.1. Classification (NCBI taxonomy): domain Eukaryota; kingdom Viridiplantae; phylum Streptophyta; class Magnoliopsida; order Malpighiales; family Erythroxylaceae; genus Erythroxylum; species Erythroxylum dillonii. The sequence goes on along the minus strand of JANKYE010000005.1, from coordinate 4,701,067 downwards.
TTTTTTTCTTATATTACCTTGTTACGTTTACTTTTTGCTGAACTTGCAGGTATTTTCAGAGCTTCCATCTCTGAGTTTCATCAGGTGTGCAAGTTTGATTGGGCACAACAATAGTCAGGAAATGCGGACATGTCAAATGCAAGATACAATTGCCAAATTTCGAGATGGTCGTGTATGTCCAAAAGCCAATGTGATGCATTTTTATTTTAAATATGATGCATTTGGTAAGGGAGATGTAAATGTTTATGCCGATTGTGCAGGTGACTTTGTTAGTTGCGACAAGTGTTGCTGAGGAAGGACTTGATATAAGGCAATGCAATGTTGTTATTCGCTTTGATCTTGCAAAAACTGTTCTTGCATACATTCAGTCCAGGGGTCGAGCAAGAAAGCCTGGTTCAGATTACATATTGATGGTTGAGAGGTAGTATTGTCGGGTCTGACTCAGTGTTAAAGCCATCTCATGACTAGTAACAGATGTGGGCAAACTAAAATTTTTTACATCTCAGGGGAAATTTGTCTCATGCCACATTCTTAAGGAATGCTAGGAATAGTGAGGAGACCTTGCGGAAAGAAGCAATTGAGAGAACTGACATTAGTCATCTGAAGGACGCTTCAAAGTTGATTTCCATGGATGTGATTCCAGGAACTGTGTACCAGGTGGAGTCTACTGGAGCTGTTGTGAGCTTAAACTCCGCTGTTGGACTTATCCATTTCTATTGTTCTCAGTTACCCAGTGACAGGTGTGCTTAGAGAAATGAAATTTAAGATGGATACTAAAGCTAGTATCATAATAGTTTTGACAATAATTAAATTATTGCTCAATTATCCATATTTTAGGTATTCAATACTTCGTCCAGAATTCATTATGGAGAGGCATGAGAAGCCTGGAGGTCCCACTGAGTATTCATGCAAGCTTCAACTTCCATGTAATGCACCGTTTGAGAAACTTGAGGGTCCAATATGTGGTTCAATGCGCCTTGCACAGCAGGTACAGTATTTACTCAGTATAGTTCTTCTAACTTCAATTTCACTCAGTACAGTTCTTCTAACTTCAATTTTCCTTTTTCATACTCTTGACTATCTTCTGGTTGGTTTTCAGGCTGTTTGTCTGGCTGCTTGCAAGAAGCTACATGAGATGGGAGCATTTACTGACATGCTTTTGCCAGACAAGGGAAGTGGGGAAGAAAAAGAAAAAGTTGACCAGAATGATGAAGGTGAACCACTTCCGGGGACTGCTAGGCATAGAGAGTTCTATCCTGAAGGTGTTGCCGATGTACTTCAGGTTAGTTATTCCTGTATGTTGTATGGTTAATGATTGGTGATAAGACAGATTTCTGGATTGATTCTCTTCTTTGTCTAGCATGCACATGTTTAAATTTTCTTTGGCCCACCTTTCAGGGAGAATGGATCTTATCTGGAAGAGATGATTACACCCCCAAAACATTTCATCTTTACATGTATGCTGTAAAATGTGTTGACATAGGCTCTTCAAAAGATCCATTTCTAACTCAAGTTTCAGAGTTTGCATTGCTTTTTGGCAATGAGCTGGATGCAGAGGTGTGCTAGCTATGCCCAATCCTCACATACTTGGGATATTTAAAGCACTAGTCTCTGACCCATTAATTCTTATAGGTCTTATCGATGTCGATGGATCTGTTTATCGCTCGAACCATGATAACTAAGGCATCCCTTGTCTTCAAGGGCCCAGTAGATATTACTGATAGTCAGGTTCGTTGTAAATTTAGCCTTTAGACTGCTGATTAAACTATGTAACTATTACCTTTTGACATTCTGGCATCTGACGAATTTAACTCTGGTTTTGTTCAGCTGGCATCCCTTAAAAGCTTTCATGTAAGATTGATGAGCATTGTACTGGATGTGGATGTTGAACCATCCACCACTCCATGGGATCCTGCAAAGGCATATTTGTTCGTACCTATGGTTGGCGATAAGTCTGTAGATCCTTTTAAAGAGATTGACTGGGATCTGGTTGGAAAAATTATTGGAACAGATGCATGGAACAATCCCCTCCAGAAAGCTCGACCAGATGTTTACCTTGGTACTAATGAAAGGACACTTGGTGGAGACAGAAGGGAGTATGGATTTGGGAAATTGCGTCATGGTATGGCTTTTGGACAGAAATCCCATCCAACCTATGGGATCAGAGGAGCTGTAGCACAGTTTGATGTTGTGAGAGCTTCTGGGTTAGTTCCTAGTCGGAATGTATCTAAAACACAGAATATGGAGTTGACAAAAGGAAAACTAGTAATGGCTGATAGTTATGTTGATGCTAAAGATTTGGTAGGTAGAATAGTGACAGCTGCTCACTCTGGGAAAAGGTTTTACGTGGACTCTATACGCTATGATATGACTTCAGAGAACTCATTCCCGAGGAAAGAGGGTTATCTTGGTCCTCTGGAGTACAGCTCGTATGCTGATTACTACAAACAAAAGTATGATCTACATTGATTTCTTCAGTCTTCATTTCTTGTCCCATTTTTCCCCTCACCTTCAGGTGTGGATTCAATTCTCGAGTTCCTGATTGATTTTTATGGTGTGATACGAGGCTTGGATGGCCTGAATGTACCTTTGTTGTGCTTGAAGAGAGAAAAGCTTATCTTAGTCTATGATGGGAAGTAATGTGGTTATACAATATCAATACTTGGTCCCAAGTTCCTCATAGATTGGAGAAGCTTTTGTTTCTTCTTGCATAACAAGCGTACATTTGGCTATCAAGTCTTCTATCTTTCATAGGTATGGAGTTGAGTTGATATTTAAGCAACAACCTTTAATAAGAGGTCGTGGTGTTTCATACTGCAAGAATCTCCTATCCCCTCGGTTTGAGCACTCGGAAGGTATTAATTTCTTTCATCGGGAGCATAATATTTTATGTTTATTGAGGTCTTCACAATCTTTTATAATTTGCTAGAGCTAAGTGGACAAACTTTTTGTACTTTTAGCAAATGAAACAGAATCTGAGGAGATTCTCGACAAGACATATTATGTTTTCCTTCCTCCTGAGCTTTGTTTAGTGCACCCACTCCCTGGATCACTTGTTCGAGGTGCTCAGAGATTACCCTCAATAATGAGGAGGGCTGAAAGCATGCTGCTTGCGGTTCAACTTAAGCATATAATAAACTACCCCGTCCCTGCTTCAAAGGTATCATGTTTATTTGATTGGGACAGATGAAAGAGAAAAAAAGGGCAGAATTGGGTTGTTTGGATAGAGATAGGTCATGAACAAAAACTAGTTGATGAATCTGTCAATTTTCTGCAGATCTTGGAAGCATTAACAGCTGCATCATGCCAGGAAACATTTTGCTATGAAAGAGCAGAGCTTCTGGGAGATGCTTACTTGAAATGGGTTGTTAGTCGGTTTCTGTTTCTTAAACATCCACAGAAACATGAGGGTCAACTAACTAGGATGAGACAGCAAATGGTGAGTAACATGGTTCTATACCAATATGCGCTTGATAAAGGACTTCAATCATATATCCAAGCAGATCGCTTTGCTCCGTCTAGATGGGCTGCTCCTGGTGTTTTACCTGTCTTTGATGAAGATACAAAGGATGGAGATTCATCCTTATTTGACCAGGAGAAATCACTTTCTGATCATAAAGCAAGAACAGATCATCCTGGGAATGTATATGAAGATGATGAAATAGAAGATGGTGAGCTTGAGAGCGACTCTAGTTCTTACAGGGTCCTCTCTAGCAAGACACTAGCAGATGTTGTTGAAGCATTGATTGGTGTTTATTACGTTGAAGGTGGGAAAAATGCTGCAAACCACCTCATGAAGTGGATAGGAATTCAGGTGGATTTTGATGATATTGGGCTTGAGGATACGATAACACCGACTAATGTTTCAGAAGGTGTTCTTAGGAGTGTGGAATTTGACGTGCTAGAAGGTGCCTTGAATATTAAGTTCAAAGACCGTGGCTTATTAGTAGAAGCCATTACTCATGCGTCACGACCTTCTTCTGGAGTGTCTTGCTATCAGCGGTTAGAGTTTGTTGGTGATGCAGTCCTAGATCATCTCATCACCAGGCACTTGTTTTTCACATACACAAATCTGCCACCTGGACGATTGACAGACATGCGAGCTGCTGCTGTAAACAATGAAAATTTTGCCCGTGTTGCAGTTAGACATAAGCTCCACATACACCTTCGACATGGCTCCACTGCCCTTGAAAAGCAGGTTTGACTTTCTTCCCTCAGGGAAGTTCCCTGTTAGTGCAATGAGCTGACTGGTGTTTAGTGTTAATTTTGACATTGTTTAATATTAATATTTCAGATTCGGGACTTTGTAAAGGAAGTTCAGGAGGAATTTTTAAAGCCAGGATTCAACTCTTTTGGTCTTGGAGATTGCAAAGCTCCAAAGGTTCTCGGTGACATTGTTGAATCGATTGCAGGTGCTATTTTTCTCGACAGTGGAAGAGACACGGCAGTTGTGTGGGAGGTTGGTTTCAGCTATTGACCCTGATTCAGTGCAACCCTGATCATCTATCTTCTGTCTTGCTGTTTACTGTGAGGATATTTCATATCAACGTATATTCTCACAACCTTTTTGTTCAGGTTTTTCAACCTCTTTTGCATCCAATGGTTACTCCGGAAACACTGCCGATGCATCCTGTAAGGGAGCTGCAGGAACGTTGCCAGCAACAGGCTGAAGGCTTGGAATACAAAGCCAGTCGAGCAGGCAATCTGGCTACTGTTGAAGTTTTCATCGATGGTGTTCAGATAGGAATTGCTCAGAATCCACAGAAGAAGATGGCACAGAAACTTGCTGCAAGGAATGCTCTGGCCGTTTTGAAAGAGAAGGAAGCAGCTGAAGCTAAGGAGAAGAATGATGAGAATGGCAAGAAGAAGAAAAATGGTAACCAAACGTTTACTAGACAAACCTTAAATGATATCTGCTTGCGTAGGAACTGGCCAATGCCTTCTTATAGGTGAGAAATTTCATTCAAGTTTTTCTTTTCCCCATCAAAGTAACGATAAACAGTTTACTAATCGATACTCCTGCGGCCTTCAGGTGTGTGAATGAGGGTGGCCCTGCACATGCCAAAAGGTTTACATATGCAGTTCGTGTGAATACAACTGACAAGGGATGGACTGATGAATGTGTTGGAGAGCCAATGCCAAGTGTTAAGAAGGCCAAGGACTCTGCTGCAGTTTTACTTTTGGAACTTTTGAACAAACTATACTCGTGACATTCAATAACACTTCAGTGCTATATATTATTTGGGAAATCATTTGGTTTCTCTTGAAAGAGTTTAGCTATGTAAACATTGTAGTATAGAAACAAGGTCCCACCGTTCAAGGTTCTAATCATTTACTTCACAACAGAAAATCCATTGGTTTTTCTTGGTCGTGACCAAGCTGTCTTATAAAGGTATTATCTTTCTTCAACATCAAGAAAAACCAACAGCACTTTGGTACAACACTTATACTGTCACTCGGAGGTAAAAATTCAGAAGAATTTAAAGCATTCTTACTAATCGTTCTGATGGTAATGTTTCAAACAAGCAATGATACAAACTAAAAAGTGAAATGTCAATAAAAACCACTTATTCAAGTCCCCTCGGAAGAAAAGTTGTGGAGGGACAAACTTTCTTTACCGCCTCAGTGTGTGGAGAATGTACTCAGCATATAAGTCCCTGCAGTGCAATAATACGCAGTTCAGAACAACTAACTAGTACTTGATTAGCTAAGTAGCTTTCACCGGGGTATGCAAGCAAAAAGGAAGCAAAACTCACATTGAGTACTGAATGGCTTCAACAGCGGTGGCCGAAGGCAAAAATTCATCAACTGCAACTTCCTTGTTTTCGTTTTTCTTGTCTATGCAGAAATGTTAAAGAAACCAGCGTTTAAGCAAAGTTGGAAAACATTATGTTGGAAGGAAAAGGAAAAGTAAAAATCACGAAATAGAGAAAGGGATACAGTCTTCAAAGAACTGGCGGATCTCAGAAAGGCGGTGAGGGGCCAGTTGGTTGATATCAGTGTAGTGCTTATATTCTGGATCATCAGCACATACTGCAATGATTTTGTCATCTTTCTCACCCTGAAATGGAATTTGACAAGGAGTAAATTCAGAGTTCAACAAGAAATCTATTTTTCAAATCAAGGGTTTAGTACTTTGGAACCCAATGAAGAACTAGATGATATTACCTGATCAATCATGGGCATGAGTCCAATGGCCCTGGCTCGCAGGAAACAACCAGGAAGGACAGGCTCCTGTCATATTACCAATTAAGTGAGCAAATTGTCCAATTGAAGGTTAAACATTCTGCCGCTGGATTATCAGTCCAAAACGCCAGAATACAAATTGCATTATCTTGAATTGGGATACTTGCCTGCATGAGCACTAAAACGTCCAAAGGATCATTGTCTTCACATAATGTGCGAGGGATAAAACCATAGTTATGAGGATATACCACGGATGAGTATAAAACACGATCGACCTATGAAAAGAAATGAGAGGAGAGAAATGGTGTAAAACATAAGAAAAATAAATATCAAATTAGAATGTTGAAGACGAATAATTAGTTTATACCTTAATCAATCCTGTCTTCTTGTCAAGTTCATATTTAACCTTGCTCCCTTTGGTGATCTCAACCACCTATGCATAATTTGATGGCAAGAAAATCATTCATTAGTATAGCCTAGTGCTTGGACACAAGTATATCAAAACTGATATGCATTCGAGTTAGATACTAATAAATTGTTGCTTGGCGATAATGGTAAAGAAAAGAAGAAAATGGAGATTTCGGCAGGTCAACTCCTCCAAACTTCTACTTGATTTAGCATTTTCAGTTCCATTCCCAATGCCAACGATCCATTTCGTTTTAACCAGTTCCTACATTCATTTTGTTTTAAGTTCTACTATACGAAGTTGGAACCAGGACGTACAACGTTGAAAACGCTAGGGGCTCCAGGTCCTGCAAAACAACAATTTCACGTTGTGATTAATTACTGGCGCACATACTAAGACATTGTGAACTACTAGCGCACATACTAAGACATTGTGAACTACTAGCGCACATACTAAGACAAAACAGAATAACTTGGTCATTTGAGCCAAGAAGGTACCAATCTCAAGATCATGCCAAGGATGTGCAGCAACAGTCCTTCTTGACAAAGTTGAGAGGATCCTCTCATTCAAACGAGGAGTTGGACGCTTTTCTTCAACTTCCTTTCCGTCAGTTTCTTTGCTCATCTTCAACCAGACTATTAAAAAGGAATTTCAATGCTTGTCAGTTGATGATGGATTGCTCAGCTCACAATAACCAGTTTAGCAAGGATCAAGTTAAGTGAGTCATAATAGGTAATTCTACGGTGATTTCCCGTACATTCAAAGAAAATCTGCCCAATGAAATGTTGATCCATACCATGTTAACGTGTTAAAGATAGACTTTTTTTTGCTTGACTAATGGATTGTCACATGCATTTCAAAGAACTGAACTGCGAAAGGCCAGCAGGACATTAAGTTCAAAGATCGAGTAAACACAATACATTGCTCGCAGATCAAGTCTATAATCATGTGATGACGATAGATCAGGTATCTTAGTGAATTTTCCAGCAGATGTCATCGAAGGCTCAGTTTCATAGCATATAGTTATTATATACAGAGCTAAAGCATCGCACATTTCTTAGGAATGACAAGCTACCAATTAATGTTGTCCATAGAATCCATATAAAAAGATGGTCGTACAGCAAAAGACTGGGACTGCAAGATGCGTCTTTGAATGGAAACAGGCACATCCCATTCCCAATTCCAGGTTCTGTACTTTCACATGTTTAAACGAAGAGCCTTTAGCCCTTTACTCCTTCGCATCTAAACGAAATCGGACCAAAGTTCCAAACTTTATCAAAGACTACTAAAACATGTAAAATCCGATGGTTGATGTGCCATGCACGAAAGCCCAGAAACGCATATGCGCTAAATCACAAGATTAAATGCGTCCTTTCCAACCCAAAAGGCATAACAAAAAGGAACTTCCATTGGAAACAGAGAAAAATAAACATACCTTTGATCAGTTGAGAAGTAACAGAGGTGTTGACCAGCGAGCTGAAAGTTGGGTAAAACGGAAAGACTTTGGGACGGTGATCCTAACCCAGCGCACAAGTGTCTTTATATACGTGTGGGAAGTGAGATACGTGCCACTTTTGTTTAAAGCATGGAAACAGTGATACAGAAGATGTGGTCAAAATCAAATCGTGCAGATCCTGCCTTGTGTTTGCAGTCAAGAAATGTTAGTTGGATCCATCCAACATTCAGACTTAAAAATACTCAATAGGCCTTCTCTTCTTCGTTGCAAATAATAAATAAGTCACAAACTTCTGACCTTCTTCATATGGTATATGCCGAATATCACAAGTTGTGGGATGCTATTGGACAGAAATTATTAACTACATTGGATGACAGGATTGATTGTTTATTATAGTATAAATAAGAACACGAACAAGGAAGGACTTTCAGAGTTTGTGTCTGGGAAAACTACTTAGGTTCCAAGTTATCAAACAAAAAAGGAATCTTTAGCATTTGTGATGCTCTTACAACTTTGTTACTTGGTGAACACCTAAACGAGAAACACTTTTGATTACAATATCGTCAAGTAAACAGGGAACGATTAGCCCTTTTTGTAGTTTTTTGATTAAGTTAAAACCACGACAGGATTTGACATTCCAAAGGTAGGAAACTTCGTCCTTTTTACACTACGTAGTACGTACACGTACGAAGACAATAATTCATTATCTTTTCATCAACAACTCAAAAGACAACGTGGTTCATTTCATCTTATCTCTTGATGAATAGTCTTCAAAGATCGAGTGCGTTGGTACGAGTAGGCATTGTTGATAAGAATGACTTTACTGTGACAGCTCAGCCGTTGAAGGTAAGGCTGTTGCCATTTTACGCTTTTAATGTGTGAAAGGAGTCATTTTGGATTAGTTTTAGGTCCAGATGTGGAGGTGACATGTAAAGTGGTGGTCCAATCGTCACAACTCAAAGTCTCCCTTCTCTCCAAGATCAAACCGAGGAATCCTAAGTAAAAAATTGCACCAGTACTGAGTTCACCTTGGGAGCATATGAGGTTTGTCCGCCGTTGAGGACCTTTTCTCTGTGTGCTACAAATGGGACCTTTCAAGGCACTAGATTAGCTGTTCCACGAATCGCTATTCCTGCACTGTTTTGCTGCTAAAATGCCGACGTTTTAATAAAATTCGTTGGGTCTGGCTTTGCTCTCGCCTAAGCCAATGTCTCCTCTTTCTTTTGATTTTGCTTCCTGCCTTAATTCTTTCCTTCTCCTTTTGGGTTAATTCATGGAATATCTTCGTCCGTTCTAGATCGAGTTTTAAAGTCTAAGGTATGCTCTTTTTAGACAAAGTTTCGTAATTTTGTTCTCTATCAACAATTAATTGATACAGTGGATATTCCCCTTTTTTCTTTTGATTTTGCTTCCCGCCTTTACCGATGATGCTTGATTGGTACTAATTTTTCTCTCTTTTGCTTATGTTCTTGTAGTTCTTCTTCTCACTGGTTTAGAGCTGAAGAGCATGCGTAGTTGTTCCGAAGGTCAGGACTTTCAATGGCATATGAATAACATGGGGACCTGGGTTAGTGCTGCTTTGGCTTATTTTTTTTATAAAAAACTTCAACAGTAGCTTTGGTTTGCCACTCTTGTAATCCCCTTAAAACATGTTTGAAAATTTGAACTGTCCCTGTTGCTAGATGACCCTCCTATTGGATACTACATCTGTTTTGGTGCTGAGTTGTGATCATTGTATGTTTTTAAAAGCTTGGTTCTGTTGCTACATCCAAACCGTCCCTATTGGTAGATGACGCTCTCATTTGTTTTTCATATTTATTGGGCTGTGTTCATTTCACTTCATTCATTTGTTTAACCATGGGCAAATTTAGTTTGTGTGTATCGGACAAGTGTTGTGTTTGTCGAATTAATAAGAATGGTTTCTCTACCAAGAAAGAGCTCAAGGATCGGATATGTGCCTTCTGATGTTATTATGCGGGCATGAACTTGGTGTAAGAAAAGAAAGCTCATGTTCCTGGGAACTATCAACTTTGGGGGTATCTGTACAACTGGACTGTTTATAGGGTGAATATCTAGTTAGCTAGTTCATGGTAGCTCTTGTAGCAAAGTATGGTAAAATGGAAAAGCCATAAATGCCTTCATGCGGGATGTATCTTTTAAGGGCTTCATATAATAGTTTTTGGCATTGGGTAGGAGGCACAAAGCTCCTATTGCTTCCACTGTAGTCGTAACAATCAATTGAACGTTGTTATTAAAGCATGAGATGAGTGCTTATGATCTTAAAGATGGCTTTTATATCACAATCTCTGCATTTCTAATTTGGATCTTGGAAATAACTTGCTTACGAATGGGGTTTTGTGTTTTCAATGGATGTGGCAGTTTTTTGCAATTTTCTGAGTGTGAAATTTTGATGCTTTTAGTTTTGTAATCCATTCTAAAACACATTTATTTATTTTGTGGTTGATGTTAGCTTTTTTGCATTTTGTCCAATTCACATTCGAACATAGTCAATGATAATTAAGGTATAGTTATCTATTTGATTTGTCATGTTTGATGAATATGGAGCGTAGAGCAACTTGAGATGAAATGTTGTTGCTTTTTGATTTAGTTATAACTTGCAAAGCTTCGTTGGCTGCTTGGATTTGGCATATTTTAACAACCAGTGTAATGCTAATATAAATACTATTTCACAACCTGACTAGACAAGTGGTTGAGTTACTATAAGTTTGTTTCATATAAACCACTTGCATTAGGAATGTCAGAATTGCTGCTTGGAATTACTAGGTGGTCAACTTAAAAATTAAAGGGTAACAATATATGCTTATAGTTGTCGAAAACAATCATCCCCAAGGTTTAGGTTTGAGATTAATAGATTCAATGCTCCTAGTATAACTACTTAATAACGCCAAGCAAGTTAGTTTATCAAGCCATTGGAAACAAAGTAAGTAGCTTTTTTTCTTGTTGTCTCTGTAGAATGTATACATACACATACAACTACAAAACACACGCTTTATTTAATATTGGATTGGAACCTTTCGCAATGATAAGATCATTACATTGGAATGTAACTATCTTATCAGGTGCTTAATAGCAAGTTTATTTATTTATGAAAAATAGCAAAAAAGAAAAAGGCGTAAGCAAGTAATACTCAAAAAACAACTAGTTTCAATGCCAGAATTACTTTTCGTTCAAGTCATCTTATGAATAATGCTACAGTTTGAAGTTTATTAATAATCCTGATCTGAAATTGACAAGGTTTCGAAGCTTAGTAACAAGTCTCAAAATCCTATTCCTGGGAAACCAGACCAGACCAGTCCTAAGAAAATCGTCCAAAAGCCCTCGACTTACTAAGAAAATTGTCCAAAAGAAGAGTCAAGAAACGATCTTTAAGGTCTCCAAACATTGTCTCGTCCTCTATTTCTGGAAGTTATAACTGTTGGGCTAGTCTTTGGTCTAAACCAAAGTAATTAAGTCAATGCGACAATGTTGTTTGGTTAAATCAATAACACAAAAGTTAGGAGAAACGCATGATCATCCAATAGAGACAACTAAGAACTTCATGATGGATAGACATCTTACACTGTTTCTTTATTACATCAATGACATAGCATTTTTGTACGGGTTGCAACAAATTGTAGATATGGTGTCACTAGCCATTTGTGTTAAACAATGTCCATGTTTTAATTGGTGGAAGATCACTCGTTGGCTTTGGCTCCCATGGTTTCAAGCCTTGAAACTTTTGCATATTTGCCATTTGGCTCAAAAACCTCTTTTAAATTTTAGGTCAAAAGGAAGAAAGCTTTACATGCTTGAACTTTTGAGATAGCAAAAACGACAAATAGACCTATAATGCATATTAGACTGAGATAGCAAAAACGGTTCAGGTTTTCCTATGGAGCATAATCAAATAAATTGTCAAGTTTCTTACTCTCCAACAATTAGATAAAACATAAGGAAAATGATTCTTTTCTCTATGATATTCTTCTTTAATGCATTAACCAACCATGTTTATAGCATGTGCACTATAAGCATTTCATTTTCATTTAAGAAATGTGAAACTAGATCTAGTTCATTCTACTATATGATGGAACTGTTAAATGAGGAAGGGGCATTAGGTATCCAAACTTCTGTACAATTCGATTGTAACTTCAGTGATCTAATCAAGCAAGATTTTCTGCGATGATCGGAATAGAAATTCTTCAAATGGGCCAAAGAATGGCTAGGGATTTAAACCTTCTCCTTCTCCATTGTTTGAATGATCATACTGGTTTAAAAAAAGTTAAGCTGACATTGATGGTGTCATACTGTGCTTGTCAAATGTGGAACCTGACGTTGATGGTATCATATTGTGGTTGTCAAATGTGGAGGCTTATGATTATTAGTATCATTGGAGAAGGGTTACTGTGTTATACGATACTATGAGAAATGATGATGAGGGAACTTATTAGTTGTTCACTGGGATTCAATTCTGCGGATTAATTGATTAGCATGATTATTACTTGAGTTGCATTAGGATAGGAAATGAAATCTTGCAATTAGGAGAAAGTAGTATGTTGTACGTCTATTTGGATGAAACTGTAACCATGACACTATTGTTGGTTAAATTGCATAATTAAGTGAAGATTTGACAGTGAGGCTTTTTCATCCCTTTTCTCACTTGCAACTTCCTTTGTTTAGATATAACGTCATTTCATTACTATAGAAAAATAAGAAGAAAGAAGCCTGTTGGTTGGTTTGTATGTTGTGTATGTTTATTATTGATTATACAGCAGTTACTAACCTCATGGACCAGAATGATCAACCTATTATGGTGTTTTATGTTCCTTTTAGGCTGAACTTAATCTACATTCAAAGGGACTTGCCATATTGTGAAACAAAATGTTTCCAGTAATATGTTATGTCCAATTTTTATGCCCATTGTTCATTTGTTTTCTTTTGTAATTGGTCTTTAAAATGGGACTCATCCGACTCTTGTGCCTATCTTTTGCTTATTATGTACGAGTATTCCATATGATCTTTTGACAATGTTTATTATTTCTACCCAAACCATCTTAACAGTGTTGCAAAGCATTTAGAGTTTGCAAATACAATGTTTTAATTTATCTAGTAGGTCATTGGATTCTAATAAGCTAAGATGAGACAAGGTTTATTGGTTTGCTCTTATCCTTCCTTGTCTTTTTTATTGTGTTCAGATGCTGAAGTATCTTTCCTTGAACTTACCTTCCAAATTATATATATTTTTGGTTTGCAGGCTTTGTGTAATATTTCTTGGTTTTGATGTGTTATTTGTATTTTCTGTGTTGCTTTGGCATGTGTCATTGGTATTGTTGTATGTTGCTATCTTCCTTGTATAATTGCCATCCGATATGCTGTTGTGGATTAGGTATCTCTAGCTTATTCTTTATCTAATCTGATTCATTTATTATTTTCATGACATAAGATACTTCTTTAATTTGATCACTTGAGAGCTAATTCTTAGTCAATTTAGCTTTGTTTCTTAATGGCTAATAGGTTTGAGTACCAAATTCAGTTTTCAGTCCTCACGTTGTAGGATAAAGAACTAGGAAGATTACTCATAATTGCGATGTGCGTTGAAATTTTTTCAGTTGTTCGTTCGATCTTTGGTGTGCTTTATTTGTCAAAAGGAATCAAGCCTTTGACATTTAGTGGTATTAGATTGTCTTCAAGGTATAATTCACATATAGATAATGGATTTTCTTGGTGGAGTGGGACAAGTGCTCTTTTATGAATAGGCATGAGGTTCTTTGAAAAGCCGAAAGGGGATAGTAGTTTCACTAACTTTCCCATTTTACCGTGGACATCTCTAGTACAAACAAAAACAAAAGCAATAAAAAAGAAATAATATAAAACACCAGAAATTTGGTAACGCAGTTTGACACACTTTGCCTATGTCTGCGAGACTTTCGCCCAGCTTAATCACTTTCATCGAAGTACAATAAGTTTACTTCAGGCTTTATTGAGCCGACATCATTCAACCCTTGACACTATCTCTCAATCTCACTTTTTCCGAAAGAGATTCACACCTACTGACACGACCAACTTGTGTTAACATAAACAGAAGATTTTCTCAATCATTGTTTAATGATAACGAAACAAAATAAACAACTCAAATGATTAACAAAATTCAACATAAGCAAAAACACTTGAGAAAGAATAGAGAACAACTCCCAATATATTTAGTTCCACCAAAATAGGTCTGAAATTTGTCATCACAAACTATGAGCTGATCCACGCAAACACTAGTATTAATTCACAGCTATAGGATGAAGATGCTAGGTATAACAACCCACACAAATAACCTGACTTTCCTTCAGCCTACGACAACACATTCCAAAATGATGGTCACACACATAGCAGCACAGCTTTGGCTTTGTCAAATTCTCTTCCCATACACAACTTCACACACAAACCTTTATCAGAAGTTGGTCTCACACTCACGTTTTACGGCAATTTTCAAAAGAAGATTAATAGGTCACCAATGTAGACACATCCTACAGCCAATCAATCAATGCCAAGATTCCAATAAAAAATCACTCGCGTAAGCCTTCCTATACAAGCCTTCATTGCTATACCTCTGAAATTCCAGCAACGTTATTGGTAGTGAGTATTAGCCAGTGTAAACGTGAGCATAAACAACGAAGGTAAGAATGGTATAGATAGTGAAAAAAGATGAGAATATAAATAGCTATAGCCTTGCCGTTAGTCTTAAAGATACCAAATTCCACATTACGGTTGTTTCTTGGAATACAAATGAAGGAAGTGCTAAACTCAACAAAACACTATAACTTAATATAGAGTTCTATCACTCTTAAATCATTATCTCAAAAATTCATCATACTTCTTGTTAAGATACACATTAATTAAGGATAGGATTTTATCATAACTAGAAGATTATCACCAATAGTTTTTTGAATTCAAGTTATTATCCAATTAATATTTTATATGTCCAATTAATAAATAATGCCAAAACTAAATAAAAAGATATATACTATATATCTTAACAATCTTCTCATTTTTGGCTTTATTTGTCACATATTTGAAACTCCAGCTAAATGAGATAATTGAACATATAAATATCAAATGCACAATCCACATTAGATGAAAATAGAACTCTCCCTTAAATCAAATATCAAGTTCAAAAAAACATCACAATTATTCAATCATCTAAAATTTCTTCCCCTTGGGACAAAAAGGTGCTAAAAAGCACAATGAATCATTATGCATATACCTTAAAATCTCCTCCTGAATGGAATATTTATTATAACCAATCAGATGTCTCTCCCTAGGGACAAAACATTGTCAAAACGATGAATGCCTTCAACACAATCAATCTTAGCGAATAAAGAAACATAAAAAATAGTAGTAGGTTCAGAGGAAGAATTATAAGCACGCCAAGATGACAAATTACGACCATTCAAAACATCGAGAGATATGCCTGTAAGAAAGAGAGATACCTGAGACAGAGACCTATACTGATGAGAGATCTGAAGAGTCTTCGATGGAGCCAAATAGAAGTTACAATGCAAACTACTAAAAAGATGGAACAACAGTGGCAGCATAAAAACTAAAGAACTAAAGAAGACAAATCTTTTTTTTACGTTTCGGTTTTTTTAACAATTAAAAAAACTTCAAAAATGTAAAATACATAATCTCTGTGCCTCTCGAAAAAATTCAAACTTGATCTTATTTCTTGTGATATTATCTTTGTCATCGGTTTCTTCTTCTGAAGTAACTGACTTGTTCTCAGTCTGACCATTTTCTTTAAAAGCAGTAACTAACTGTTAATTTGTACAATTTCTTGTTTTTTCTTCACAACGTTTTTGTGCTTGGTACTTGACCTTTTCTAACCCAAGAGTGCTTTGGTAATATGTGTTGGATTCCATTTTCGGAACCTAACTCTTGCTCTGATACCACAACTGTTGGATCCCATTTATGAAGTCCAACTTTTCAGAATATCATAATACTTGAACATGGTTCCTTTTAGGGTTATTTCCATGAACTTTCATTAGACATCATCCCACAAGAGTGGCGTGCCCACAACAGTCAAACATAAAAAACCAACTCATTTTTTCCACTTCAACACAAATTTTGGGAAACTTCAAACCAGAATTACAATTTGATTTCTTCAAAACATTTGTTTATTGTCTTAAGATTCTAATGACACCAAAATCATCTAATTTGATTCAAAAATTTAAAAGTTAGGACCCAAATATTTTCAGATTGTTATTAGACTGAAATAATACAGTATACCTAACTTCAATCAAGAATTTGAAAGTCTTAAGGACTGACTTAAAATTCAATTCCTTCAGATAATTTGTATCTTTATGCCTCTTGTTTATTTAGAGATAAGAATCATCTCATTAGGAGGTCAAATAAAAAAATTATGACTGAAAGAATCAAACAAGGTTTTGTCCTTAATCATATTGCACCTATCTTGGAACCATTAGCATAACTTTCACTACAAATGTCTGATCAAAGTCATTCTTAGACAGTTTGAAAGAGGACTCATGAATCTACAACTTTTAAGAGGACCTTGAAGTTAGATTCTGTCATCTACAGGGCCAAAATTGAACCAAACCATAGGCCAAAAGAAAGGTCAGACAAAACTAGACGAAGGGCTAGACAATTTGGGACAATTGGCATAACTTTCTCTATAGATGTCAGATCAAGGTCGTTCTTAGATAGTTTGAAGAAGGACTTCAATATCTACAACTTTCATGAAGACCTTGAATATAGATTCTGTCATCTAGAGAATCAAAATTGGATTAGACGATATAAGATGAATAGTGCATAGAAGAAGTTTATGAACAGTGCATATAAGAACTTTCGGCACTAGAAGATATGCACCAGAAGATATAGAAGGTTAACCATAGACGATACAGAAGGTCAACCATAGAAGATACAAAAGGTTTCAACAGGGTCTTCCTTACGTCACCAAAGTTCTAAATCCCTGACTAAACTCTCCAGAACATCTTCACTTATAAAGATCATAACTTTCGATTTCGTTTTTCCAAAAATTTCATACTATATATCATTCGAAAGCTTGAAAGATAAGTTACAACTTTCCAGAAGAAAACTTTGTCTAATTTAGCCTAGATCAATATAGTTTTTCTCCTAAAGTCAGAACACGAATATGGCGATCCGCCATATCCACCGTCACCTTAGCGCATCACTTAGAGAAGCTTTTTCTCACCCTTTACTTTTTATTGTTCCTGTCTTTTATTTGCTAACATTGAGGACATTGTTTATTCTAAAGTGTGGGGAGGGGAAAGTTTCAATTGTTTAGCTTTGTTTGTTTTATTTGCATAATTGTTCGTTTGCGTTTTATGTTTATTATTTAATTGTTTTGCTAGAATTTGTTGTTTTATCATTTTTGTTTTTAATGTCATGTTTATCACTATTTTAGGTTAATTTGCATAATGTGAAATGTTTTGAAAATCAACATTTTGAAAAAAAAAAGAATTTAACTACTTTTAAACATATTTTTATAGACATTCTTGCTTTCTTTATTCAAGAAACTTGAATTATTTGATACTTTGACCTAATTGATCTTTTCTTGATCTTGTCTTGTCATGACTTGAGTTAGTGTGTGTACTAGAATTAAACAGATTGCTTCAGTTGCTTGTACCTTTAGAGAGTAATAGGCATATATACACACTAAACATACTGTGGGATTTTTTAAGACATAGGATAGAGAGTGCAACCTTACACCCACTCTAGTTTTCTTTCAGAGAGCGCACACATTTGTCCTCTGCTAGAAACTGACATAAGTTATGTTCAAAATCACATTTAGTACATTGGAATGAAGCTAAGGCATTGTTTGTGCAACCCCTTTTCTATCCATTTTCTTTCAAAATGCAACCCAAAAATTTTATATCCTAGTTCAACCCCTTTGAGCCTAGACCTTTTCTTTGTTTTAACATACCCATTTTAACCTGCGACTTCTTCTTTCAAACCCCAACTTTTACACCTAGTTGAGAAT
>JANKYE010000005.1:4650421-4668222 GCA_032467995.1 Erythroxylum dillonii | reverse complement strand
AAATATTTAATAAGCAAATAACAAACATAATTCGTACTAACTTCCTTTAATCTTCTAACCCCTAATTTGGGGCGCTACAACAACATAGTTCAAAGTTGGGAAAATCAACCTGCAAAATCAGAGAATCACGCAACACAACAAGGCCCAAAGGAGGGATTGAATGGGGTTGGTTAGTGAAGAAAAATAGAGATTCGGATCTCCAGTGGTGCGTGGCATTGGTACAAACAGGGATTGCGTGGTGGTGCGGACTGGTGCGGGCAGGTGCGGGCTTTGGTGCGGAAGGTGCGGGTGTTGGTGCGGACGTTGGTGAGAGGAGAAAATTAGGGATTTGGGTAGATTTGGGAAAGGTAGAAACAGTAAAGTGTAGGTGAGAAAAGGATAGGATAAGCTGTTGGGTTTTAGTGGAAGGTGGGCTTAGATAGTGAATGGGCTCTTAGTGTAATTAAGGCCACAACATCAAGTCTAGAATAATGCTTTGAAGGTTCTCCACCACTGTCAAATATGGGGAAAAGAATTGTTTTCTTTTTCAAATACTAGCACCAACAACTGATCAAACTATACCGTCCTACAAGGCAATAAAAACCTCTCGACCAAGTGATATTCAACAAAATGTTAGAACAGAATATAAAAAGAAAATGTCGAAAAACAAGAAACCCGACAAAATTATTAACAACTAAAAATGAAAAGATGAAAAATAAAATGAAATCAAACCTTGGGTTGCCTCCCAAGAAGCGCGTTCGTTTAACGTCGTTAGCCCGACACTAACCCCATTCAATTATATGAAGGTTTAGTCAAAGTATTAACTTCGACGGATTGAGGTTGAAATCCTTCGTAAAATGGCTTCAAACGATGGCCATTTACTTTGAAAATCTTTTTCATTTCCATACGTTGAATGTCTACAACACCGTACGGATAGATCTTTGTGACTACGAAAGGCCCAATCCACTTGGATCGCAATTTTCCTGCAAAAAGTTTCACAGTCGAATTAAATAAAAGTACCTTTTGTCCGACTTTAAACTGCTTCTCGGCAAGCTGCTTATCGTGAAAAGCTTTAGTTTTGACCTTGTATATAACAACGTTGTCGAAAGCATGGTTTCGTAGTTCTTCCAATTCTTGAATCTGCAACTTCCTTTGTTGCCCTGCAACATCAAAATTTATGTTGCACTGTTTCACAGCCCAAAACGCTCGATACTCAACTTTCACTGGCATATGACAGGCCTTGCTATAAACAAGTCTGTAAGGAGACATATTTAATGGCGTTTTGTAGGTAGTGCGGTAAGCCCAAAGAGCATCGTCCAAGCGTCAGCTCCAGTCTTTCCTGCTAAAGTTCACAGTTTTTTTTCCAATATACTCTTTTCCTCTCGATTAGACAATTCCGCCAACCCATTGGTTTGAGGATGGTAGGCCATGAAGGTCCTGTGTACAACTCCGTATTTCTTCAGCAATGCAGCAAACACTCTGTTTAAACTCATGATAGTTATAAGCTCATCTTCACCTTCACTCCTGCCAACTTCATTAGTATCTTCAAAATTTAACTGACAACAAGATGAAGATACACCTGCCATAGAATTATTAGGTTTGATCCTGAAGCAAAACCCAAAAAAATCAAATGAAAATTATTGAAAATGGATACTTCACTTTTATAATATAGAGAAACACTAAGTGTTAAATTCACAATTTAAATTTATTAATCTTCAACTAAAAGATGCCTTGAGGAACAATGAGCTTATTTTCTCTAGCTAATGCATTATCTAAAATTCTTGAATCTGAGGCTGAACCTTCCCATCTAGGTAAGACATATGTAAATTTCTAGTCAAAAGTGCATGCAACCAAGACATTTATTGTAGGATAACTCTTACTTCCTTTGTATCTTGATATATTTTCCTTTGAAACTTTTACTTTGATATGTGTTCCATCAAGAGCACCAATATAATTCTAAAAATTCCATAAAATGTATTAGGATTTTTTATTAATAAAAAAGTATGTTTTTGTATATAAATTGTTTTTATAAAATACCTGAAAATATGGATAAAATCTTCCTCCACTATTGATTATTTCAGGAGGGACAACCAAACCATCTGGTTGAACCAAAAATTGATCATTGAGGGTAACTATTGCTCTTAGTACTTGGTGGAAGTGACGACTAATTGTTTCAGTAGATCGTCGGAAAAAGAAACTTTGTGAACGAGTGCTAGCTCTATCACTTAAAATATGTAAAAATGTTCTAACTTATTCCTTAAACAAACTATATTGGTTATCTTTTAACAGTCCCCTCCCACGAAAAATTGAACATAAGCGAATAAATGCATCATAACTCATGCGTAAAATGCTACGTGCATTATAATGTGTCTCTATTGCAGTTAGTAATTCATGACGTACAATTTCTCTATAACCTCTGTTTGGATTGACTAGTTGTCTATTAGCTCGACACATATATTGATATATATGTCTTAAGAAAACCAAATAACCCTCATAAGCTACCATAACTAGTAGAGCATTTCTTTCAAATCCTCTCATATCACTTGCATTTAAATTTTATTTATTGTCTCAACACATGTAGAAAAAATATTGACATAACAATTCCTACTCCTATGACACGTTCACATCTTCAAAAAGAAAGAAAGGGAATAGAACAACTTCAAATTTTCAATGAAACCAAGAATTGCATAAATGCATAAGAGAATGTTATTCATCATAATAATCATATAGAAAGATGGATCACTTCTATAAGTATTGAAAAAGTTTTTGGATAACACATATACTGGTTTAGATCATGAGTTGGAGAAATTTGATTAAGATAACATCGAAGGTTTTTCTTATACCAATTTTAAAAGCAAAACTAGGGTGATTAATCAATATATGGTAATCTCTATCTTCAGCAATGAAAATGTTAAAGGATAAGAGTGAAGAAGATACAATTGATCCTTTTGTAAATTTTATGCCCTAAAAAGAAACTGTAAACAATAATACATAGGCTACCTTATAATACGTTGTGATTATTAACTCAAGGTTTAGGAGGAAACTATGAAGAACTAGTGATGAGGAGAAACATATGTGTTAATTGCGACTTCAATGCAACTTTAATGCAAGTTGGCTTTGAATTGCTTTTCCCCTAATGTTAATTAGTAAGAAGTTGACCTTTTAAGGTATGTTGGTACAATGGTTTGTGAGCAAGCTTTAATAGGAAATTATATGGTTTCAGAATATACCTGAATATCTTAAGAAAAGCGAAAAGAAGCAGGTCATTTGCTTATATCAATAAATAATCATAGCGAAAGGGGCAAGGAATATAATTATATTAGCATTGTTTTTAATTAAGAAATGGTAGTATCGTGAGACTTTTGTATTCACACTCTATTATTTTGAAAACAAACAAAACTTGACACAAAGAACAAACTGGAATTTATATTTAAGTTTGGTTTATTGTTTAGTGTAAGAAGTAATGCCGATCTGATCTTCACCATCGGAAGTCTCTACATTACAAGCTTAATACCCAACAAAACCCATAAACAGTTCTAACCTATCAAGTCATTTCAAGATCCAACAATAAACATCAAACTTCAAACATGAAAGTACAGACTAATTCTAAGTGTGCAGTTTCACCAAGCAGAGCTTGTTCAAAAAATCCAATGCACATGAAGAATCAAGACTTACAATACGCAACAACAATTACATCTGCATCTACGAAACAAGTATGCAAAATAAGAAATTACCAAAAAAAACGTGAGAAGAACAAAGTAAAATCTTAGATCAGCTCAAGCGACAACAGTACTTACAATATGCAAAGTAATTACAGAGATCAGAGTTGTCCATGAACACAAACAGAACAGAGTTGGAAAATAGAAGAATAATACCTCCAATAAATAAGAGCAAAATTGAGAGAGGAAAAAGATGCAGAGGTGTGTTGTTGTTGCGTGGACGTTGCTGGTGATGTGTGCGTTGCTGTTGCGTTAACTGGTGATGCGTGCATTCCTTTTAGGAGAAGAGTAGCGTCTGGTGGTGCGTGGGTTGTTGTTGGGAGAAGAGTATGGCTCGTCTGGTGTTGGGTTTGTGAGTATTCAATTCATGTTGGAATAGTGGGTATATTGGGTTTGTGACTTAAAAAAGAAGAGAGGAGCTTTTGGGGGTCAATTCACGTGATTTATAACGTGAATTGAATTTGTTAACAGAGTGGGTTTTAAACCCACGGGAGAATTCAATTCATGCCTTTTTTTGGTTCCAAACAAATGAATTGAATTCGATCTTGTAATTGAATTCAATTCATCCTCTTCCAAACAGCCTGTAAATGATATCCTAAAAATTAAAATCGGATCTTGAATTTATCAAGGTCTCTATGTCAATCTAACATTATTTGTTTCAATTATGTTTTTCATCAATATAGTCTCCTAATTGATGAGAAGAAAATACTAAAACCTTAAATTTATTTTTTGATGTCAATTAAAGTGTTTGATGAACATTCACAGTATTTGAAAAGGAAAGAAGAGGCTATGGCACAGGAGTAAAGCTTTGTTTTCCAGCAAAACATGATTATCAAAATGGGGGATTACAACCTCAGTTGAATTATCGCTATCAATAGTAAGTCCTAAAATTTGCCATAAGTTTTACACCATTTCCATCCCCCTTAAAACTAATCCAAGCAGATGATACGTAGTGATAAAGTTGTATATGATTGCTAGAATCTAACTTTCAAGGAATGCAAAACAGTGGAGACATGATGTGCATATCCACAGATGACACAGCTATGGCATTGGGGAGCTCTTCTGATCCTACTGATAGAAGGATTTATATGGGACTACTCTAGTCTTTGATTAAGGCAAATCTGGTTCTTGCTTGAAACCTTAAGTCATCTTGATAAAGTCATTCATGTGCGTTACTTTCCATTGCTTCAAAATATACAATGAAACAAGACGTTGAGAAGGAGAAAGCATTAGAAAACAAAAAATTCATGACTGATCTCCATAAAATCCAAATATAGATCACATCCCAGTCATATTGCATGAGGAACTAATTCAACATCTTTCAGGTCAAACTCATTATTTGCACTGCATTGTATTTACTCAAATAGTAAGTGTTTATTCTAGCCCTAATGATTTCTAAATTAGCATCTAGAGTTTTCTTATCAACAAAAATGAAATCAATCATTTGATTTCGTAGAATTAAGAGAAAAGCACCAGTCATCCAAGATGAATTTTGATTCAAAAGAAAAAGTAGCTATCTCCATAGGATTCAACAAAAACAAAATTTAATCACATCCCATAAGAATCCCTTTAATCCACCAGGTTAGAATCATTAGATAATACATTTCTTCCCTTGTGTTTCTCACCTAAATCAAATCTACAACATGACTAACCATACTTAGTCTGAGAGAAATTTACCTCAAAATGCCACTCTCCATACAAGTTAGGATCATCTTTATCTGGCCAAACATAAGTAAATGCTTGAACTTTCTTGAAACTGTCCTGCAATAACATCATCGCCATGTTTGAGCGAGAACCCATCTCATAATACACTCGTCCACATACAGTCCACATGACATATAATCCCTAAAATATGTAAAGAAAGAATCAGTAACAAAGCATTTACAAGATTCAATTGAATACCATAACCACTACACTTGAACCAGTGGGCGACGTTGCGCTCGATCTTGATGACTTGAGATTGTAACTTGTTGAGTAAACTTTTCAAAGTACCTTGTCGACGCTCTGACCGCCCCATTTGTTCCACAAGTACCATGGATGGAGCTCGAGATGACCCGGCTGTCACTACATCCGGTGGTTGGATCACGAACTCTCTATCAGCTAACGCACGAGTAACCTGCATCTTACAAAGAGCACTCATATCCAAGGCGATGACCGTTGGTCCCGGGGTTAATAAAAGATGACAATAAAGATCAAAGTTACACAATTTAACAGCAAGCAATATTATCATAGAGCCCAAAATCAATGGATATGTGCGATGTGCCAAGATGTAGAGAATATGTGTTATATAAAAATAACTCATATTAACACTCATGTTATTCTGAGCACACCATAAAAAAAAGAGCTCTGCTTTAGAAATCACATGCATATTATTGGTTTTTCCTGAAAAGTTGAACGCTAGAAAAAGGTGAAAAATCCTATACACGGGATCAACCAAAGAATTAGCCTTAGAGGAGCTAGGATTATATTTTTGTGGATTAGCGGACAACATTAAATAAGTCTCTTTTTCATCATACCAATCAGGATAATCACAAAAAGAATTAATGTAGGAATAATGAGAAAGCAGAGAATTAGGTACGAAGCCTAAAACTACATTCCATTCATTGACGAACATGAAAAAATGACACTCTAAGATCCTGAACCGAATGGTAGCCAATGTAGTGACATCACCATTAGCAGGCATTTCAAACGTAAATGAAGTATAAAAATCTCAAACTAATTCTTTAAAAATTGGCAGCTGTAAATCAACAAACACACTCAATCCTAAATTATCCACTAAAGACCTAAACCGAGATTGTAAATTAAAGTAAGTCAAGCAAGATTCGTCCACATACCGACCCGGGCAAATCGTTCTCCCTTTAAGTTAGTTGAGCAATCGAATATCCTCATCAGCCTCGTAGCCAAGATTTTCGTCTTGGCCGTGAACTGTAAGGTTATTCTGTTGGATACGCGGACCACGTTTGGACCGGGAACAACGTCGATGCTCCTTAGGAAAGGTCTCTGTGTCAGTTTCTACCGCGCCCTCTCCCACATTAGGTCGGGCGTCCTCTTCATTGACAGTAGGGATCTCGTCTGTGTCAATGACATTCTCCTCCTCTTCACTTTCAGGGACATCAATGGGGGGTGGAGGGAGTGTTGTTGGTGCCTGGCGTTTGCAAGTGGATCGTCGAATGGGGGCGGATTCTGCTGGTTTAGTAGTGCTACTGCCGGATTTCTTAGGCATAGTTCCAAGCTGGGAAAATCAACCTACAAAATCAGAGAATCACACAACACAACAAGGCCCAAAGGGGGGGTTGAATGGGGTTAGGTAGTGAAGAAAAATAGAGATTCGGATCTCCAGTGGTGCGTGACGTTGGTACAAATAGGAATTGCGTGGTGGTGCGGTGCTAGTGCAGGCAGGTGCGAGCGTTGGTGTGGAAGGTGCGGGCGTTAGCGTGGACGTTGGTGAGAGGAGAAAATCAGATATTTGGGTAGATTTGAGAAAGGCAAAAACAGTAAAGTGTAGGTGAGAAAATGATAGGATAAGCTGTTGAGTTTTAGTGGAAGGTGGGCTTAGATAGTGAATGGGCTTTTAGTATAATTAAGGCCACAACATCAAGTCTAGAATAATGCTTTAAAGGTTCTCCACTGTCAAATATGGGGAAAAGAATTGGGTTTTTTTTCAAATACTAGCACCAATAACTGATCAAACTATACTGTCCTACAAGGTAATAAAAATCTTTCGACCAAGTGATATTCAGCAAAATGTTGGAACAGAATATAAAAAGAAAATGTCAAAAAACAAGAAACCCGACAAAATTATTAACAACTAAAAATGAAAAGATGAAAAATAAAATGAAATCAAACCTTGGGTTGCCTCCCAAGAAGCGCGTTCGTTTAACGTCGTTAGCCCGACACTAACCCCATTCAATTATATGAAGGTTTAGTCAAAGTATTAACTTATACGGATTGTGGTTGAAATCCATCGTTTCAAAGAAACATCCACGAGCTTTCTCTGATATTCCTCGTCCTTGAACATGTCCAAATTGTCTCAGAGTTGGTAATGCCAAAGAAGAGCTTCATTCAATGCAAAATCTCTTTTAAGTTTTGTTTTTGGTTATGAAAAGGAAAAGTGGGTATTGACTATCAAATTAAAAAAATTAAAAAAATAACAATAAAATTAGACCTTGTTGCTAACCACGTCGTCTTCCTTTTCGCAGTGCCTCTCTAACTCTCCTTACAAAGTCGTCAAGTGCTTGGGATTAGAAGTGTGACCCAACACGACGAGAAGAAGAACTACAAGAATGTAAGCAAAAGCAAAGGGGTATCAGCTTCGCTTTGGCGAGAGCAAAGCCAAACCCAACGAATTTTATTAAAACGTCGACGTTTTAGCAGCAGAACAACGATAGTGAAACAACTAATCTAGTGCCACCTTTCAAGGCCCTTCTTTATATTTCGTGTAGCCTTAAGGCTAAATGAATGGACATAAGCTGATAGCTAGATTAAACGAGGCCAGATCCTCTGTCTAATTTTACTCTGTCTTATTCTGTCTCATGAAATCTCAGTCATTCATTTTGTGGGTCCCGCATGGGACCCACATAAATAAACGGCTGAGATTTATTAGACACAATAAGACACCATAATATTGGACAGAAGATCTGGACTCAGATTAAACTTGGTTGGTTTAAAAGTTAAAACAATATTTTTATCCTTTTGAGCTCAGCTCAAAGTCATTTACCTTAATTTGAATTCTTTGTCTTCTCTAAGCCACGTAGTAAATGATAAAACAATGAAACAATATTGTGTCCAATATAGCGTGGAGTTTAATCTATCACAACACTATAAAGGTTACGTATAATTGACCCTTACAAAGCAATTTGCCCTTTGAAATTTTATTTAAACTTTCTGGTGAAGTTGATTTTAGTTTGTTAGTCATTTTCATTAAGTTCATACATAATCTCTAATGTATTATGAAAATATTGAAGAAAGAGAACAAGAATAGAATGAGAGCTCAACAACTCGTTAGAGTGGACACAATCTGATCGGAGAAAGTCATTACAAGATATTTGCAGTGAATGTACAGTGACTCAAGTGTTTAGTTAACAAGGACTGCCAAAAGTCTTAACTTCTTAAAGCCTTTTGGGGAAAAAAAATCAAGGGCCAAGCATAGAGTCAGGAGACATAGATATCATCTGTAGGAGGCTTGAATTTGAGAAAGTCTCTTCAAGTGCAGGTCCTCTCTTGCTATTTCCATCGATACCTTCTTTTGTAATATGTAACATTTCCCTAGCAACTTCTGTCATGCCAATTTTACCACCACCACCAAACAATAGGCACCTTGTTGCAAGGTCTGCAACTATCTCTATCTGTTCCCTGGAAAATGACGATTGTTCGTGATAATAAAGACCCGGATCAACTATTTCTTCTAACTTCCCACTTCTAATTTTCTTCAACGCCATTGCTGGCAAGTCCTTGTGCTTGGAACCAGTGACCATCTCTAAAAGCAACACACCGAAGTCGTAAACGTCATTTCTTTGATTTAGCAGGCCTGTGTATTTTTCATGCAGATGAGATTCATTTCCAAGACGGAACCCTGCAATTTTTGCTGATAAATTGATGTCTAAGAACAAGCAACCGCATGTCAGCTCATTGTGGAAGATAGGAGGAGAAAGCTCATACTGCAAAAATGCAAGAATACTTGCTGTTTCAGCAGCAATGTTCAATCTTCTATACCAACCAAGGCCAACGTTTTGGCCTCCATTGCTAGGATGCAAATGATCCGACAAGGTACCGTTTGCAGGATATTCATAAACCACTAGAAGGGTGTAGCCACTGTCAATGCAGCATCCAATAACACGAGCCAAATTCCTGTGTGAAAGTGAAGATAAAGTCTCAACCTTGGATAAAGCCTGAATGAAGTCTGTTTCATCTTGGCAATGTATCTTGTGCACAGCAACATGAGAGCCATCTCCAAGTACACCAGCATACATTATACCTGTTGTGGTGCTCACAAGTTTTTGCCCATCTCCAAATCCTTTTGTGGCTTTCTGTAGCTCATTGTAAGTGAATAGCCGTGTTCTAGATGCTTTCCTGAACGAGACTGTGCTGTGAAAATGGCCATTTTCATATGTTCCAGCTTTAACTGGTCGTTTTAGTAGATACAGCAGCGCAATCAAGGAGCCAATGACAAATAGCGGGCCGATAACTCCTGCACATTACACTTGTTATGCAATCTCGCAAAAACCAGAAGCAAAGAGCTCTCGTAGAGCAACAGTGCATAAGTACTCTCTCTCCAGGGACTATTCGAAGTGCTTAAGATTGATTATAGTCCATAAACATCGTGCATCGATTTCAGATTTTAATAGGCCAAATGTTCCTAGAACTGGCATTACGTACCAGCTAAAATTGTGACTGTTCTCTCATTGTGCCTTCTGGTGTGGCTGGCGCTGCCATTTGCTTCTTCTCCATCCTTTAGTCTGTCTGACAAAAGCATAGAATTTGGTTTCAAGCTATGGTCATGAAGCTACAGTACCAATAGTTTCTTGCAGGCCAAGAATATAGAGACAGACATACATCATCAACTTCTTTTATCAAAATGCTTCAGCATATCCTAGTAATGATCAATATAACAAATGTGATATTCTGAAGTAATTGGTATTAACTATTACCAATCTTTTTAAAGGGTAAGGAGCGATTTGTTTGTTTTAACCCAAGAGCGTGAAATAAGTATGTTACTCACATTTCAAGCATCCTTCTCCACTGGCAAATCCGTCACCAACATATCCATCCTGACATTTGCACCTTATCCCTTCTTGAACTGTTGTGGCATTGACAATGTTTGCTTTACCAGCACAAGCTCGATTAGACAAATTCCCAGGAACGGCCCATTCCAATTTAACCCCGCGTTTTCCACTGTTACTGCCCCGAGAAACGACCCAAGAGGAAAATCCTCTGCATCCAAATTTGGAAAACACTGAAAACCCGTCACCTATATGCCATGCACTGTGATCAGAAAGTGGATAACAGCATGCAGTAGAACCATCTGCTCTACCATCACAACCAGGCAAGTCAATTGCTTCACAGGTCGCTTTACACAAGGAAGAATCCTCACAATCGTACAAACCTATAACATTGTCAATTGATACACCGAAATAGTTGTTTCCTGTGAATGCCAATGAATTCAAGTCATTGTATTGACGACAAGTGGAGCTACCAGGAAATTCCAATAATAAACCATCAGAAAAGAACTCGAGCACTCTGTAGTTTTCAGAGTCGATGTTGAGGGAAAGGGTGGAGTTTGTGCAAGATAGCCGAAATGCATCGGAAACTGAGGCACAAGAAGCGTTCAGGTGAAATGGGAACGGAACGTGTAATTGCCCGCATGTCTCATTACACTGTTTACTTGAAACCAACAAGGGCTCTTGAAGTGAATGAGAAAAAGGTGATTGGTAAAGAAGGGTAAAGAAAACCAACACAGTCAAGATTCCAACAGGTAGCATTTGCCTTGAAAATAAGCACTTGACTGCAGAAAATATTCGGAGCAGAAAGAAGTAAAAGAGAAGCGGTGAAACTGGACGCAGTACACGTACGTTACACACAACCTATTCAGTCACTTCCATATTATAACCAGCAGGACGACGCAGAAGACAATACGAATAGAGACCAGATATCCCACGAAAATAGCGAATGGCAAGATCACGGTGGCTATGGGGAGAGGAGGAACATAGGAGTTGGAGAAAGAAGAGAAGATTGGTCCCTGAAATGGGCTACACTTCATAGCCTACATAGAACCGTGTGCTTAAATGCAAGTAAAAAGCCAATGAATTTAGCCTTTCAATTCACTTCAATGGCTTAGATGAGCTCTCCTCTCTTCACCGTTTCCTACGTTGATCTATTCCCTAGAACAATTATATATATATATATATATATTAACATCAAACTTGCATGGGTTTCGAGCTTTGGTAATATACATGCAGGCGTAATTATGCATGTAGTTTGAGAATCACGGAATGTCAGATTTAAATTGAAAAGCTGAAACTTTGCTCATTGCTCATTCTCCAATGCCCATGACCATGAGTGTTTACTTGCTTTTCTGGTGACTACAACGTGACAGCTGTGATTGTTCACAATTGAGTTTAGGTTTATCCTCGTACCCAAACACTCTGGCTGTACTGTTTTTGGTTAGGCTGTGACCAGATTGTCGGGATGTTCAATTCATGTGGCTTACGTGGCAAGATCTCAGATACTCTGACACTCCATCCTATAGTTTTAGGCATTAACAAATTGATCTTTTTTTTTTAAGAGGGGAAAGACAAACGATTACTGAACAATTAGTGCCATGTTACAGAACAAATTGTTCATTAGTGACTGGAATATTGTTCATTCACACGTATACTAAAAGAGCAACAAATGCGCCGATTAACTTATTAACTATGTCGGTTATTTTAATGTTAGCGTTACTTTTTTACTACTTCACTTATAAAATACCACATGATTTTACTCGACGATTTATTAGGAGTTTGTTTCCCGTGTTTAGTTGTGTAATTTCTGTCCATTTTTCATTATAAAAAAAAGAAAGATGACTTGGGTAGGTTCATGAATGGGCTTGATAAATTTGGGCTTTTCGTTAACCTATTAATGAACTCAAAACAATAGGTGGCAAAGCTGGACTTAAATTTTAGGCTTGGTAATTTAGACTTGATGCATCTCAAATTAATTGATCAAATTAAAATAATATCATTTTATTTAAGACCTTATATATAGCAAAATTTTTACTAAATTATTGTTGTTGTTTAATAATTAAAAAACTAAGTAATTAAAATAATGTCGTTTTAATCTTAAAGTCTAATTCAGACTTTAGATTAAAAATTGATTTAATCTGGCTTGTCAAATTTTCATTTTTAGATTTTATCTCAAAAATTATTTATTATTTAAATTAATTTGTCTACCATAATTTAAAAATTATTATATGTATTTAAATTTTAATTACAATGTATTCGTAAAATAGGATTTTGAGTTTTTATTACTGAACAATAATAAAATGCAAATTACGTATTAAAATAATTATCAAACAAGTCAAAAATAATTTAACTAAATAATCACAAATTACTTATTCATATAATTTCTTTTTTAAAAAAATTGATTCATTCGCTTGGGCAAACCATGCACTTACAAAAGTACTCCAAGCTTTAAGCTTAAAAGAAAACACAATACTCGAAAGCTCATATATGAAAATTGAATAGTCTAACATATGTTAACCATTATTTCAATCTCACTCTTTTGCTTATCATGTAAGACATTGGTGATTAAGTTTTCCTTTGTATGTTTCAAGTCGATTGGAATTATCATGGTATGAATCATACTCTTGCATTTGCTCTACACATTCCCTTCATAGTTAGGTAAACTCAACTTCATTTTCGTTTCCACTTATGTTTCGATGCTATCTACTTGTATGTGGTGATGCATTGTCTTATTCATCTTCTTCAGGATAATTGATTGACTTTCTAAGAGAATTGCAGCCAATTAACATTTCCCCTCAATTAATTGTTATCTGCACTCTCTTGCTTTACCTACTTTGTTCATATTTGTATAAGCCAAGTTTCAGTTGAACAGTATAGTCTTTTGGTGAACAACTAATTGTTCACTTTTGGCGATAGTAATTGTAAGGATCAAAGCATATGCATTACATGGTTCCTTCTTGAAGATTTTGCAATTCCTCTCTAGCCATATATTATAGACAGTGTTGCAAAGGATTAACTTGCTAGTATTCAACTTACGTCCTCCTCTTTGTGATTCCTGTTGTACCAAGTTGTTAAATCTTATTAGGTTGAGGATGGAAACTAAATCACTCAATGTTTTGAGTTGTTCCCAAAATTTGGATGAGTAATGACACTCGAAGAAAAGATAACTGAATGTGTCCTCTTCTTGGTTGCACAACACATACAATGAAGCCATTATGATAATTTTTTTTTAAATCTTAAGAGTTAACTTATTCTTAGTAGCTCCTATAAGGTTATTGATGCGCTAGGGAAAGCATGTTTATGCCACATTACTTTGTTCCATGGAACTTTGATTACTTTTCCTTCTAATAGCTACTTGCAAGATTTGTTTGTGAAATGACTGTTATCGCTA
Organism: Erythroxylum dillonii; assembly: GCA_032467995.1. NCBI lineage: Eukaryota > Viridiplantae > Streptophyta > Magnoliopsida > Malpighiales > Erythroxylaceae > Erythroxylum > Erythroxylum dillonii. The sequence goes on along the minus strand of JANKYE010000005.1, from coordinate 4,654,414 downwards.
CTTTTCCATCTGACCTGATTTCCCTAATCACAAATTACTTATTCATTCAATTTAATTTTTTGAGAAATTAAATTGATTAATTCATATGGATTAAAAAATGTGCTTACAAAAGCAATCTAAGCTTCAAGTTAAAGAAAACAATAACTAAAAGCCCTTTATATGAAAATTGAATATCTTAACACATGTTAACCATTGTTTTAGTCTCACTCTTCTACTTATCGCACAACACATTCGTGATTAAGTTCTCCTCTATATGATTTAAGTTGATTGGAGTTATCTTAATGATGATTGATTGACTTTTTATGAGGCTTGTAAGCTAATCAACATTTCCCCTTAATCAATTGCTAGGCATACTCTCTTAATTTACTTGCTTTGTTGATATTAAGGTATTCTCTATGTATAAGTCAAGCTTTGCTTGTACAATAGACTCTTTGACTGAACAAATAATTGTTCTCTTATGCCGTTAATAATTGTAAGGATCAGAGCCTACGCATTATAAAGTTCCTTCTTGAAGATTATTCCTTATTAGCCATATATTATAGATGGTATTGATTAGGATTAACATGGCTATTATCCAACTTACTTCTTCCTTTTTGTGATTCCTGTTACACCAAGTTATTAAATCTTATAAGGTTGAGGATAGAAACTGAACGTCACTCAATTTTTTAAATTATTCTCAAACTTGGATATGTATTGACACTAAAAAAAAAGATGAAAAATTGTTTTCTTTGCTTGGTTACATAATATACACAATAAAGCCACTCTGAGAAATTTTTTCAATCTTAAGAATGTGCTTAACTTATCCTAAATATCTAGTTATAAGGTTATTGATGCCTTAAGGAAAGCATGTTTTTGCCCACTACTTTATGCCGTGGAACTTTGGTTCCTATACCTTCCAATAGTTATCTGCAACATTTGTTTGTGAAATGGTTGTTATCACTACTTTTCCATCTGACATGATTTCCTTTGTCTCTACATAGTGTCAATGTGAGAGCTTAAGCACTTGTTAGCCCTTAAATATCAATCCCATATGGTGTTCCTTAATGAATTGAGCTCTTAAACATCCACAGGGGGTCTTAGATTTTTCCGTGTATCAAAGTAGAACAATATTATACTCCCATTTCCTATCATGTGCTCAATTTTCACTCTAAAATCATCCTTAATTTTGATGATGTTGAGCAGGTCTATGAGTAACTAGCTTTGGGATTAGAAAACTAGACATTTTGATTCCTTATATAGTATTAATGAATCCATCTTACCCATAGTGAACTTTTGTCAACTAGGAGTATCTACACCTTTTAAGCATTAAGATTTGGTTCATGACTTTGTCAAGTAATATGCTTAGGCCTCTTCTTTTTAGGGTTTGCAAACTTCACTCCATTTAATTTTGTCCATATAGTTCCCTTCGAAGTTTCCTTTCCATATAAACCTCCTTCGTAACTTTTCAATGGATTTGTAGACAGTTCTAGTGAACCACAAATGTGTAGCCTAGTACACATGGAGATTATTGAGGACATCTTTGATGAGTTAGATTCTACCTACAAAAGATAGACCTTGTGAGGTCTAACTTGAGATTATTAACTTTATCTTCTTTATTATAGGTGTGAAGTCCCAAATAAGATGGCCTCTTAGTAATTATAGGAACCTTCATATAATAGATGGGGGATTGGGAGTTTTAATTCCTATTAAAGTAGCTAACCATTTAGTTATCCCTCTTACATTGGAAGAAACTATAAGGGAGCTCTTTAATCTGTTGATGACTAGCTCAGATAGTGATTTGAAAGTATTTAAAGTTGTTATTGGTACATATATTGAGCTAAGATCAGCTTTAAAGAACAAAATTAGGTCATTTGCTAAGGATAAACTTCTTATCTTAAACCCTTACACTTAGAGAGAAATTTGAAACTATGATCTCTGTCGATTGCAACTTTATCAACCTTATTAGTACTTCCATTGTCAAACTAAACTGATAGGGGATCCCTTTACCTCAATTCCCTAGCTCCCTACTTATTTTAATTGAATCACCATTTATAAGAATAATGTATGAGGCAATGGTGATTCACTGAGAGATCCACTAGGTGAATTCAACCAAAAAATCAAACGGATATAGAATGTTAAAGTGTTAAGAAGGAAATTCCAATTGACTAAATCATATACTTTTTAAAATTCTATTTTAAATTTGCAATTTATGGATTAGTTCTTCTTTGACAACAATAACAACAATAATAACATCTCAATTATAGTCTCGCTGTGATATAAGATCTAGGGAAGTTTAAAAATACGCAACCTTATGCCTAACTAGTAGAGAGATTGTTTTTGATAGAACCATAAGAAAAAAGAAGAAAAAATTAAAACTAAAATAAAAATAAAAATACAATAAAATAGTATAATGTATAAAACAAAACAAAATATAAATACAAATAAAGAATATTAAAAGATACATATTAAAATAATAAAAATAAATACTTACAGATAAAAATATAAAATAGGTAATAAAATAAATATAGAATAAGGTAAAGAATAAAAATAGAAGATAAAAATAAGTAAATAAATAAAAAAATATGAAAGAAGACAAATAAATAAATAAAATAAACTAGCAATTATATGAAAATGTTTGGGGTAGGCAAAGAAATATTGAAGCTAAAGAACTAAGAGAAAAGTACTATATATTACATGTTTAGGCTAAATACAAGACATAAAACTTGAAGAAAGGTTAAAAAGACTTATGAGAAAGGGACTTCTCCATGCATCCTAGTACGCTAAAGTTTTTTATACGGGGTCACGTTCTTTGTAAGTTCCAACATAATCATATCATGTTTAATCATCTCCCCCAGTACTTCTTAGGCTTTCTCTTTTCTTCTTACAATTCCTAAGTACAATCTTCTTTCATTTTCTCACTAGAGCATCAGAATGTCTCCTCTGGACATGTCTAAACCACCTAAGTTTTGTCTTTCTTAATTTACCATCAGTACTAGCCACCTTTGGTACGTCACTCAACATTACATTCCTAATTTTATCTCTTCTAGTAAGGTTTCACATTTAATGGAACATCCTAATCTCTGCCACCATCAATTTATAACTATGTACTTATTTGATAGGCCAACACTGTACCTCATAGAGCATGGATGAAGTCGTTAAATGGTATAATTTACCTTTGAGCTTGAGTTATATCTTCTTGTCATATAAAATTCTTGATACACTCTTCTATTTAAGTCACTATGATCTGACACGGTAGATTATGTCTTTATCAATATCTCTATTGCTTTAGATGATAGATCCTAAGTACTTAAAATACTCTTTCTATGGTATAACTTCTGAACGAATCTTTACTTTCACATTAGGAGCCGCTCTATAGCCTAAAAAGTTACACTTTAAATACTTAGTCTTAATCCTACTCAATTTTAAGCCCTTCAATTCTAGCTTATTCCTCTAAAGTTTTAGTTTAACATTGACAACCTTTTTGTCTCATTCACTAAAATAATATCATCAGCAAACAATATACGCTAAGGCACTTCTCTTTGGATATTTTTGATAAGATCATCTATCACTATTACAAATAGAAAGAAACTCAATGAGGAGCTTTAATGTAGCCCAATATCGATAGAAAAATGCTTTGTATCTCCTTCTATTGTCCCTACTCTAGTCTTTACACCTTCATACATATCCCTAATATATAAGTCACTATATGTGTCAATACTTCCCTTAATCTTTCAGCTAAAGCCTTAGCAATCACTTTATAGATTATGTTGCAACATGAGATTTACCTTAGGGATGAAGGTGACACAAGTCTTATTGATCTCCCACAACATTTTACTTTTTAAGAAAAATTCCTTCATAACTTTAATCGCCATATTTTTAGTGTGACACAATGTAACATCCCACCCCCAACGGGAAGGGTAAAATAGTAAATTGGCTAGGGGTAAGAGTGATTAGGACTGATTTGGAATTGTTTATGCATACTGGTATTTGCAAACAGTGAATTTGTGCACATGA
>JANKYE010000005.1:4603006-4614735 GCA_032467995.1 Erythroxylum dillonii | reverse complement strand
GCCTCTAACTCCTTTAATCCACTTAACAACATATTAATCCTAACTTAATTCTAATCTTTCCATCAATTTCTAATCTCTTTTCATGCTTACTAGTTTTAATGACCCAAAAAAAAGTAACAACCTAACAAACAAACAAAACATAAATGAATCATTAAACAAATAAATCGACAATAACTGAAAAAATTTTGGGGTCCAACAATTGTCCCCCCTAAAAGAATTTCGTCCTCGAAATTCTTATATAATTGATCAGGAAAGCAGGATGTTCCTTCGTTTCCCATTTAACTTCATCCCTAGAATAATTTCTTTCAATTGTCCATAGTCAATAGACTCACTCGATCTTTCAATCCTTTATTTAATCATTCATTTTCTTAATGAGTTCCTCATTATGTTTCAGATTACTTATAATTTTCCTACTTCCTGTGTCGATAACACCAATGCCAGATCATATTGATATTTCTTAACGTACTCACATATATCACATTACGAATCTAAGACATCTTCGTTGGTAATACTAACTTATAAGTCAATGGTTTTGTTTTTAATATCTTTATATGGACCAAAACAATTCAAGCTTAGTTGGTTCTTTATCCTAACCTTAGCACATTTTGCACTCAATCTAAGCACACCTTGGGAATGTGATACTCTCAGAAGCATTTCATCCTTCGCTTCATTGTTCACATCTCTATAATGTTAGTACACATGACTCTTATGTCTATCTTACTGTATTCCATGCCTTTGGCGTGGATCCACCTAATTCATTCATCTTTCTTAAATCACTTAATTTCTAATACTGATCGATTTCACTTATCAACAAACTCTCCAATCAATCGGGCCTTTAAGCATTTTTAGGCCTTAATCATCACAATACAAGAGCGAACAACTCTTTCTGTCATCTAACTCTTCATACAGTATTCTAATGAAATCACTATGATAATGATTGTGATGCTAAGTTAAATAGAACTATATATTGATCTCATGTTCTTATGAACTCACAACTATAAGCTTTAAGCATATCTCCGACAGTTAAGAGCGTCGACAATTCAAACATTCAGTCACTTAATTCTACATTCTTAGCCACTAAATGATGTTTTAGCATATCCCTACTAGGATGTATAGCTTAAGTTACCATTTGTACTTTTCTAACAATCTCTTTGCCCAATCATCTTTATCGGTACACATACTTCTTATTTCAATTACAAAGTATCATTCTTCTTATTTGATCTCAAAATTTGTACTCATTTCTAATTTCTTAATAAGATTCACAATTTCTAAACCCTTAAATTAGGCTTTGTTCATATGAAACTGATCCAAATTTTCAATGCAACTAATAACGCTTCATTTTGACCTAAATTCAACTCCATTCTGCACTCTTTATTACACTAGATTTAATAACTTCAATATCCAAATTTTTGATACACTACTATGGAATTTTTTATTCAATGCATTTGATTACCACACTAGCTTTACCAATATAGTACTCATTTGTACAATCATAATCCTTCAAATAACTTTATCTATTGTCTCAGTCTCGCATTCCATTCCTTCAATTCAATATTTACCTCAAATTAAATGATTTGTATATTTCAAAATGTTCCTATACTTATAATGTCTCCAAACTTTCAAAACGGCCACTATTACAGCAAGCTCGAATTCATACACCAAATAATCATCTCATGAGGCTTAATTGTCTTCCTGCATATGAAATCACTTTTATCAGGCTGCATTGGATTTTATCCTAAACTCTTATACAACATCATTATATACTGTAAATCTCCAAAAACAAACGATATAATTAATATCAGTGTTATAATTCCTCAAAATTCTCTTTAATTTCATCACTCATACGATTTACACGTTTTTTCTTAAGTATTCAAACTATTCTTCTCAACTTTTCCAATACATTTAATATATCAACAAATTTTACTTGGATTGCTTTAATCTCTAATACCATAATGTTGTTGCAGCATTTGTTAACTCAAACAAATATTTCCAAAGCTCCATATGCCCATGATTAGTTCTCGTAATTCCTTAAAAAACTAATTCCTCGATGAGGTAACATTGTCTCATGTTATTTTCAATTTCTCAATTGACTTACCTTTCTCGAATGATTTTCTCCATTCTTTAGATTTCTTCATATTTCACCTTGACTTATTCTAACGTTTGCTCATTCATACTAATTTCTCCACACATTTCAATATATTTGCAATCTTAACTTCCTGTGTTTTTAACACATTCATCAGGTTAAATTTGTATTTCCCAAACATATTGACACAAAATATAACATGAACCTATATACTCCTCATATTAGCTATCAATGTCTCCTCAAATTTAGGAATCCAGTCACATAGTTGGATACTTTCCATCAAGCAAAATATATACATTCTCAGTAGCTTATTCTACCCCTTACGCCTGAGTCTCCGTCAGGAATAGGACTCCAATATTTACTTTTGATTCATTAGTATTCATTCATTCCTCGCAATGGAACACTTAATTCACGTGATATGATTCGATAAAACATCTCCATCTCTTATGCTTAAATCTCTACCTGGGATATGACTTAAATTTTCACTTTTGATCCATTACATATTCATTTCTGATTTTTTTTCTTTCATTGGTCTTTCTTGATATAAACTACCTAAACTGCTTAACTTAATTCACTGAAATTCTTCTTTGAAAGAAGATTTCTTGCTACTATCATCTATACTATTCATGCAATCTTTATCAATCAACTTTTATCACCATCAATACTGTTTCAGCCATTCTTAACACCTCAATACGATCAATTTCAACTATTCATAATATTTCAATAATTTCAATTTATGTCACACTTTATGTGATCAAATTATCCTTTATAATAAAACTCAATGAAATAAGAGGCATACTCGTTTACTCTTATATTTTGGTATGTACCATCAAGATCATTACATCTTATATACAAAAGTAATTTCGGCAAGTCACCAATTTATATCTTATGCTACTGATACATCAATCGTAATTGATTCTGAACAACCCTTGACTATTCTATGATTATTCAAACTTACTTCTCTATAGTAGTTACCTTTTCAGCATAATCACCTATACCATACTTCCATCGCATTACTCTAATTCGTCTCATGATTTTTAACTATAGGGATCATAGATTACCTGTTATACCATATCCAAATATAGATCTCATATGTACTCAATCACATTATTCAACAATGTAACCATGTTATTGGATATGTACTCATAATAACTGGTCGATATAACCTTGCGATCTTCTACATATATCACTATCATTTGTTTCATTTTCCATACGTACTTCCTTAATCAATTTAGAATTATAGATGCATAGCCATCTTGAAAAATCTGATCTCATATTCACTAACACAATCTTATACCAAATCATAACTCTTATCACAATAATTAAAAAATCATTTTAAATTCCAAGTTCAACCTTTCAATTCCACTTTGCTTGTACACCTTAACTTTTTTCATTTCCACCTATGTCTCTATTTCTTTCTTAGTCAATTCATGAAAATATTTTCACATCCATATCAATTCAATTACATATCCACAATGAAATTCCGTTACTATATTCACTGACATAATCACAAATACTGAATCTATGTCTAACATATCAGACTATACAATATTTCTTATTTCTAAATATCCACAAACTTTCTTCATCTTACACTCTGACAAAACACCATTCTTTTCATTGTTTCTAATAGTTCAAACTCTTAATAGAAGTTCATACATGTGACTCATGCGGTTGCAAATACTAGGATTCTATACTCATCCGTACCCTTCTCTAATGGTGAGGAATCAGTTGCAACAAATCCTTGCAAAAGTCCTCGTGTTCTTTTACGAGGCGGCATTTTACTCCTTGGATAAGACATTATCTTTCACTTACTTTCATTTTAAATCTTATTCCCTATATGTATGCCACTTAATACAATCAATCAATTTAACAATGCAAACAAATAATCACATATCATAATAATTCATCTTACCATGCATTCTAAGCCTAGGAAAAGCCTAAGCTCTGATACCAAACATGTTAGGCCCGGGTACCATTCCCTATCCCGAGGAGACCCCTCGAGGACGTCAGGTAAGGATCACGCGAATAGGAGGTCGGAAGCATTCAAATTCAAAGGGTTGAAAGCGTGGAAAGTGATGGGTTTGCCGGAGTGACAAAATGTTCGCCGTGGCGAACTCCGGAGGTTCAGTAAGAAACCCTTCAGGAAAATTTCGACGTGGCAACAGTCGGGCCTCGCCGAGGCGAAGTCACAGAATCCGACATAAATACACCATCCTGCAGGGGTTCGCCGTGGCAAACTCTAAGCCTCGCCGTGGCGAAACCTTTCAGACAAAACCCAAAAACCCAACATCAGCACCAAATTTATACACTTATCAAACCATATACACTCATTCATACAATCCAATTCCATCATACACTTAACAACTCAACCACAAGATACAAATGCACACACACAGTGGAAACTTATTCAATTCTTATTATTGAATCAAAAGAGTTCAACAAGCCTTCATCATATGTTAACATACACATCAAAAGCTTAATACAAAATACAATGTATGCTCAATGTTTACATGCCTATTAAGATATCCAAAAAGTCACCAACTTAATACAAAAGCTAACTATCTTGGAGTTTGTCCAAACATCTCGCAAGGATCACTAATCTTCTCTATCTACACTTGAGGTGGGAAAAATGATGGGTTGAGCTACACAGCTCAGTGACTAATATATTTATAGCTAACGACAATGAACCATACATTCAAGCATATATACAAGTATGTCTAGCAATTCAATACTCAACAATTCAAACTCATAATTAACAAGATGTCATCACCTAGAACATATCATGTAATCATCCATCAAAGCATAACACTCAATTATGCATCATAGTCAACAAATCAATGATGAAATGCACAACAAATGGCTCGAGAGTTCCGTGGAATGAAACGGAAAAATCGAAGTTTACGTCGTGAACTAAACAAATCTGAATTCTTAGGATCTCGTTGCCTCAAGCTGGCGGTCGGGAGAAGGCCATAGGTTAACGTGCACGTGACTAACAAAATGTTCCTTTCTTGCACAAACACAATCAAATTTCATTGCTTAACTCATTTCACACACATTCATACTTTTCATGCTCATTATGCTTTCTCATCTTTTCATTCATACAAAATGTCATGACATGTTTCAATGGCATAACTTGATCAAAATTCATAGATCACAATGCATTTTCAACAATCACAATAATTCACTATCAAGCAAGTTAACATACAATACACATGCATTCAATTCAAGCAATTTAGCATATATTTACTAATAAGACAAACTTGCTCATATTACACAATAACCATAAATATATTACCTGCCTTAAAATCCTTACTTAAACCTTGCTCAAAGATGTCTCTCCTCTTGATCCTCTTGCTTTCCTTGATTCCCTTTATCAATGATAAAGTTTCTCATTCAATAAGAATACAATTTGAGGACCTATATATAGCATATTCACTAAGATAAATTCAAAACACTCAAACTCTTCCAAAAGTTTAGACCTTCGGGTCAATTTTCCATGATCATTCGGATCATATAAATGAAGAAATTTGCTAACACTTCCTTCTATAAAAATGTTCCTTAATTTCTTAAGTTTCTAATGATACAAAAATCATTCAATTTGGTTTAGTAATCTGAAAGTTATACTACAAACAATTCTGAACTATTCTTATGCTAAAACAATATTCTATGCCCAACTTCCATCCAATAATTGAAGTTCTTAGAGACTGATTTAAAACTCGATTTCTTCAGACAATTTGTAGCCCTATATCTTTAGTTTACTTCAAATTAAAAATCACTCCATTTGGATAACTACAAAAAAGTTATTCTCAAAATACCAAAGCATGTTCGGTGCTAGAAAGTTTGAGTTCGGCAAACTTGTCCAGAAACCCACTCCGAGGACATATTTTGCCACATTTCCCATCTTTTTACTTCCCACACTTTACCTATAACCGATTTTAAACCTAAACCATCTCTTCTACTTCATTTCTAACTTTATTTCAACCTAATATCATTTACAAATACATCATGATCTATCTTTGAACATTAACCCTAAAATAGAACGTTTGCCTATATAATTCATCCACAACTTCCCCACACATATTCAGCTCTATTTGAGTTGCATTTAACCAAACCCATGAAATTTAAAGCATAACTTACTTGTTGAAGCTTCAAATTCTCCAAACTCTCAAGATTTCCAAAAACCCTAATCTCTATTTAATCCCCTTTTTGTATCTAAGCAAGAAGAAAGATGAAGACTTACCTTTAACAAGTTGATTTCTTTTCTTTCTCTTCTTCCTCCTTCCAAGCTTCCCACGATTTTTCCTCTCTTCTCCCTCTTCGGTTTTCTTCTCTTCTCTCCTCACACTCACGGCATTTCTCTTCTTCTTCTAAACCAAAACACATTTCTATTCTTGTTTTTCCCATCTTACCCTTCACTCACTTGGTTCTTCTAATTCTACCCCTTCTTTTGTCTTTTAAGCCTCTAACTCCTTTAATCTACTTAACAACATATTAATCCTAACTTAGGGGGCGCTTGGTTCACAGAGTGTAATGAGAATGAGAATAGGAATGAATATACTAAGGAATGAGAATAAAATATAGCCAACAATGAATCTCATTCCTCTGGTAATCTAGAGGAATAGAGTATTGCTAAAAATGGGGGAATCAAAGTGTTACCTCTGTTGATTTCAAACATGAGTTTTCATTCCATACCCATACCTTTTTTCCCATTACCCCCAAACAAGCACCCCCTTAATTCTAATCTTTTCATCAATTTCTAATCTCTTTTCATGCTTACTAGATTTGATGACCCAATAAAAAAAGTAACAACCGAACAAACAAACAAAACATAAATGAATCATTAAACAAATAAATCGATAATAACCGAAAAATTTCGGAGTCCAAAAATTCTAAGTAGTGTGTTAATTTTATAAATTATATAATCTAGATAAATTATTTAAAATTAAAAAAATTCTTCAATTTAATATTTAGTTAACATATCTAACTTAACAAACTCTAATAGTGAAAAATATAAAGGAGCTTTACAAGTCTTAAAACTAAAATCAGTCCAACCAAAATTATTTTAGTTAAAATAATATTATTTTATTTAATAATTAAAAAACTAAGTAATTAAAATGATGTCTTATTAATCTTAATGTCTAATTTAAACTTTAGATTAAAATATTGACTTAGCCCAGCTTGCCAATTATCATCTTCATATTTCATCCCAAAAATTATGTATTATTTAAATAAATAGTTTACCATAATTTACAAATTATTATAACCATTTAAAACTTAAATTATAATGTATTTGTAAAATAGGATTTTGAGTTATTATTATTAAATAATAATAAAACACAAATTACATATTAAAATAAATTATCAAACAAGTAAAAAAACAATTTAACGAAATGATCACAAATTGCTTATTTATAGAATTTCAATGACTATTCAAAGTGGTGTATTAATTTTATAAAATATATGTTCTAAATAAATTATTTAGATTTAAAACAAAGAGTCTTCAATTAAATGTTTAGTTAATAAATCAAACTTAAGATAATGAAGAATATAGAGGAGTTCTACAAGACTTAAAACTAAAGACTCGTGAATTAGGGATCAGTCACCTGTTTTACTTTTGTTATTTCTACTCTATATCAACTCATCTTATCCATATATTTATGTAATCTTATATAAATGTGTGGATGAGATGAGTTAAAACAGAATTGGAACAATAAAGATGAAATAGATGATTTCAAAGGCGCGAATTAGGCTTAAATCATATCCTGATTTTTAATATATTGCAAAAAACAGTTAAAGAGTCCTATGTCAAAATAATTTAAAATTTTAATTATAATGTATTCATAAAATGTGATTTAATTTAATGTTCAATTAACAAATTAAAATTAATAAACTCTGATAATGAAGAATGTAATTAAAACTAATATCGATTTCAGAAATATCAATTGTAAAATACTGTAGTTGAAGAGTAGTGTGTGCCTAAGAAGTCTAGTCCCTGTACACTTGTATGCATCCTCTCCCACAACGTAACAGCCCAAGGTTGCTGCTGCTGCCAATATAGAAGAGCACATAACTCACTTTTTCATATCTTTTTCTTCTTCTACTACTGCTGTGTTATTACTCCACTCGCACGCTTCTTCTCTTTATCTGTAGTCGCACAAGAAACCTGCAGGGTCACTCACAATTCAATCCATTTTTATATCCTTCTCTCATTCAAAAAAAAAAAAAAAGAAAGAAAGAAAGAAAAGAAAGCAATATGAATGCACACATGCTTTGGTTATTCATATAACTAGAAAGACTCTGTCCAATTCTGGTATACTCTAGTCTGGTTTCGTCTGTTTTTTTTTTTTTCTTTTTCCGGGAAGATGGATTCTGATCAGTCACGGTTGGTGGGTGACTACGTTCTGGGCCCGAGAATCGGGTCGGGCTCGTATGCCGTCGTCTGGCGAGCAAAGCATAGGAAAACGGGTATGGTAGTTGCGGTGAAAGAGATTGAAAAAAGCCGACTTGCTCCGAAAGTCTGCGAGAATTTGCACAAGGAGGTTTCTATTCTCAGCACTGTGAATCACCCCAATATTATCCGTCTTTTCGAGGCCATTGAGGTACACATCACATCTCGCGTAGCGTAGAGACGTTTTCGTTCCATGTTGTAATAATTGTTCTTCGGCTTTCGTGGGTTTCAAGTTTTCTTCTTTTGTGCTTTGGCTTTTGATGGGTAGTCTAAGAAGAAGATATATCTTGTATTGGAGTACTGTGATGGAGGTGATCTCGCGGGGTATCTTCATCGACGCGGGAAAGTATCTGAGGCTCTTGCAAGGCACTTTATGAGGCAGCTGGGTATGTTATATATGGTTTTAAAAGTACAAGCTTTATGCAATTGGTTTCCTATTCGTCCTTTTTAGGTGATTGAGTGATTGGGTATCTGCTACTTGATCCTAAGAATATTTATTCATTTAATTGTAATACGATAATGGAATTGGCCGGTTGTTTTCTTATATCTAAATTTCGAAGCATTATTAAGTGTAGGCTTGATTAGAAGGGAAAGAAAGGCTTTAGTGTAGCAGTGAAATAGATAGAAAGACCGCCTATGTTCTTAATTTTGTTTAAGTGCCCTGTGCAGCTGCAGGGCTGCAAGTACTTCAAGAAAAACATTTTGTACATCGGGACTTAAAACCGCAGGTGCTTGTTTTCATCCTATATATATATATATATATATATATATATATATATCATTTCTGATTTCTTATTTTGGTAGATGCTTAGCTTTAAGTAAATGCAATCGTGTTATCTAAAAGGGAGAGTTGATATTAATGCAGAACCTACTACTTTCTTCAAACGAAACAACTCCACAGATGAAGATAGGTGATTTTGGTTTTGCAAGGTAAGATGACAGAGTGCTTCAAATCATAAATTAATATTATGAGATGGAAAGTTCACTGTTGGTTATTGGCCTTGGGAGTAATGAACTAACTATTCTACGTTATTATTCTGAACTATCTTTTTGTCATTTAATGCAAGTGAGTTTATTATTTTTGTCAGTTGGTGGACTTGTTAGGTTTTCCAGGATTATTTTTCCATTCACGTCATTGAGTTGGTACCTTTAAAAACATTTTCTCACTTCTATGCACCGGAGTAAAAAATCACTATACCAGTTATTGTGGTAAAGCTCGTTTAAACTTGGCCAGTTGCTTGGTTTGCTTATATGTCAGGTCCTTGACACCCTGGAGTTTGGCTGATACGTTTTGTGGTTCACCCTTGTACATGGCTCCGGAGATTATTCAACATCGAAAGTATAATGCAAAGGTGATGTATCTTGAAGTGGATACTACCATTGCTTGTGGAGAGCAACCTATGTGACATCAAAAGCTTTATGTTTTCTTTTGTCAACGTTGAATGCATATGCAGGCTGATTTATGGAGTGTAGGTGCCATTTTGTTTCAAATGGTGACTGGGAAGCCACCGTTTGGAGGCAATAGTGAAAATCAGGTTTGTGGAGGATCTTAGAAATTGACTTTTAAGATTTTTCTTGCATTGTGAAGCTCAAGGTTGAAAAAAGAGTGTTGGGAAGTTAATAACTTCAATGCTGAGTTGCCCCTTCACTGTATACAGCTTTTCCTTAATATCTTGACATCCACTGAGCTGAAATTTCCAAAAGGTGCTTTAAAGGAGCTGCATCCAGATTGTGTTGATTTATGTAGACGACTTTTATGTCAAAACCCAGGTACTTGATTACTACTATGAAAGTTTTTATACATGCTTACGAGTGGATGAGGTAAGTGGTAATTATTTAAATGCCAAAATACTAGGATTTTTGTTCTCACAACCATTCATTGAGAGTTTGCTGTCATTTTTTATCCAGTAAACTTTAAATCAATAAATTGTTTATCTGCAGTTGAGCGGCTAACATTCCTGGATTTCTTCAATCACAAGTTCCTTAGAGAGCCTAGGTAGCTTCTGACATTGAAATCCTTAATTGCTAATGGTAGATGCATTTTATGATAGCTGATTTTCTATCTTGGTAAATGCAACTTTTGATGTTTTAGTTGTTCCCAATAATGCAGGCTAATGGTGGATGCTGAGCAATCTTCTCTAGTTCTGCCAGGTAAAGCAGTTACGGAGAGATTTGATTTTTCTGCTTCTACTGAGAGTCTCAAGTTTCTTCCAGAGCATCCCATCTACTCTTCTGAGGGCAGTCCACAATCAATTTGTTTATCTGTGCATGATGAGTCAGTAGTGCTACGAAAAGATCATGTTACTGTATCAGGTAACAAAAGTCCTTATGTGTTTATGGAGAATACTATAAGTGATGGGGTGCAGAAGTCTTCTGAATGGACTCAATGTTTGTCAAACCAATTTGGAGGTCTGTCTTCACCTCTTTTTTTCTATCATTTTCCAAAAGACATTAGGTATTTGTGCTCTTTGCGAGTACTAATCTGTTCTCATCTGTTCAGTTGCTGATTCGATGGAGTCCATTGAAAAAGATTATGTTTTTGTTAGTCGGCATTGTGCTTCACTGGATAATTTCTCTTATTATGTTGGCACATCCATTCAAGATAACTCCACTACCACGTTTTCTGTATGCCCATCAAATAGGAATGACCAGGACATGACAGTTATAGTTGAAACAGCTAAGCTGGCTGTTGGTCTCACTTGTAGTCCAGAAAATCTTCAAGTCAAGGCTTCAGATCCAACTAGGTCAAGCATATCACTGGATTCCTCAACCAGGCTCCAATTGTTGAGTCAATATCTGCAGGTGGTTACAGAGTTGGCCCAAGAAAAGGTGAACAATGTGCTTTTTTTTGTTTCTTTTACCATTGATATTGCACAAGACAATATTTATAAAGGGTTCATTTCAGGACTTCAACCGGGAGTTGCATGTACGTCTGTATTTTCATTTTCACAAGTATACTGTGGGTTTTGTTAAGATCTCAATACGACATGCTTTTGAAAGACAAGAAGCATGTAGATTGAATATTTTATGCCTCTTCATTCTAGCATTTGTTGCCACTAGTTATCCAGCGTTCATATCCTTCCTGGAGTCCGCAGCAAATGGAAAAAGAACACGTATGCTTGATGTTAACATGTTTGTAATTAGTAGATGTTAAGGTATGCCTAATTAATTTGAAACTAGGCCGTGTCTTAGGTCCCT
>JANKYE010000005.1:4583186-4602822 GCA_032467995.1 Erythroxylum dillonii | reverse complement strand
CTTATAAAGACTTCATCTCTCAGCTCCTTTATGATATGATTTAAAACTCAGCTCCTATGTGGAAAGTCATATCTATGTTTCATGTGCCACAAAGATAACAATTTCTGTGACTGGCAGTACAATGCAGGACTGTTTCTGGAATCATTTTCCATTGAACTGGTCGTTTTAGCTATATGGAAGAGAGCTCTTCAAATTGCTAACTCATGGCTGATGTCTATTCCAGAGGGTGGATTAGATGAACATAATTCAGTCATTCAATATTCACCTGTTCTTGGGAATAAAGATTTTTATACAGAGGACAAAGATAAGTTAGATTTTGTGAACCCTTCCTCTGTCCACTTGTGGGCAGAGCAAGGCTTTATTGCAGCTTATGATCATGCAGAGAAACTGTCATGCCAGCTCAAAGGGATTGATGGTCAGGCTATCTGTTCAAAATTTTAATTTCTGGATTTTGTTGAACTTTTATTTCTGGGGTTATGGTTCCGCAATTTACTTGAGATGTCTCTAAATTATGCTGCAGCTGCCACTGAGATGCCTGATGCTATGGAGCTAATATTCCAGAAAGCACTCGCCATTGGTAAAAGTGGTGCTGTGAGTAAACTTTTACTGTGCTTCAAATCTCAGCCTGAGTGTACCTTTCTGAAAACTTTTTTTTCAATCTTTTTAGTTAATTCATTTCTCGCAGGTAGATGAATATATGGAGAATGTGGGGAGTGCAGCAATATCATATTCTAGAGCAATGCTTCTGTTATCTTTCATTTTGGAAGAAGCAACTTCTCTGCCTCTGAACCCTCCATTTTCATTGACTCCTTCCAATTCAAAGCGAATCCATAATTACATTATCAGCTTGCAGTCTCACCAATCTCACTTTCTGAAAATGCAGCGAGCTCCTAAAGAACCGCTCTGATTCAATTTCTCTTGGCAAATATAACCACTGTACAGCTACTTACAAAGCTTACTTGAGTTGCTGCGAAATGCAAAAATTCTCCCAAAATCAAGCTCAACAGGCATGCAATTTTTCACTTTGCATGTTATGTAAATGGATGTTTATCCATTTAGGTACAAATAACTGACGTATACTACTTTACACCAGATTCATGCGTTTTGGAGATGATCAATGTTTTTTAGGAATTTGGATATACTACAGCTGTTACTGCAAATATTGAATTATTGTTACAACTCAATGAATTCCCAACAAATTCATGCTGTAAGAAGCATTCCTGGTTCGTATCGGAACAAATGTATAGCCCACTAGGGTGAAAAGTCATCTCTTCTCTCGGTTTTCAAAGAGCATAGTCCGAAAGTGTTATAAAGATGCCATAAGCACGTAGCAGCTAGCATAGTAAACATATGAACTGACCAATGGAGACTTGATAATTAATTAATGGTCTAATATTGTTCTATCCAATGTAGTTATTTAGACGCAGTTCATGGGTTTTAGAATGTAAGATACACACTTTTTACCGCAGTCTCGTGAGCTGCCAATACTCTTTTTTTAAGTGCAGACAGGAACATAAGATAGAAAAGGGGTAGAATCAGTAATTGCATGCCTCCGCAATGATTTCCTTTGCTGAAGCATGCAAATTTAGAAGTGTAATGTTGAAGCTTCCCCTTCCAGACGCATCCTCTTGGGTCCCTTCTCGTCGCCTTGGGTGTAAGTTGTCACCAGCTTGTGTTCCTTGGCCTCCATTGAACACCTCTTGTAAGGTTTAAAACCTGTTCGACGAGCCTTGAGCTTTACAATTCCAAGCCCAATTGTCAACAGGCCATCCTCGTTATTTTCACAACTAGGCGACATAATATTTTTCTCCACTTCCTCATGGCCAGAAGAGGACGCCCGGGTCTTGTTGCTGATATCTAACCGTGATGCATTCTCATCTTTTATATTAGAGATTTCCTCTTCATCTTCAGCATTGTCCTTCTGATGGGCCTTGCACTTTAGATCAAGTGGAGGGGAGGAGAAGCTTTGAGGCAATACCTCTCTGGAGAAGAGAGCTTGAAATGCCAGTCGTCCCTAACAGGTATCGGTTACCATGATAAGAAGGCTTTTATTGTATTAGGATACTACAATATGGTTAAAAATACCTCAGAGAAAAGTATCTTATTACTTACCTCTTCAGAAACCTCTTTCCAAGAATCACTAGTGCTGCTACCACTTCTTGACCGACGGCCACTAGGCTCAGCAGGTGTATGATTTGGATCAGCCCCTTTTTGTTCTTCCTTTCCTTTCTCATGCTTCTCTAACGCATTTGTTTCCACTTCACTGCTAGAAGGTGTGTTTGAACCACAGGAAGAACGGTGAAGTTGTTTTCTGGTTTTCGTTTTCGTTGAATCATGGGCCTCCGGTGCTGTTACAGTCTTCTCGTGGTCCATAACTTTTGACCCAGCGTTAATTACCTTAGGATTTCTACTCTCTTCAGAATCGGATGAAGAGCTTGTTGGAGATTTAGAAACTGAGTGTTGTGCTTGCAAAGGTTCAAAGTCTACTGGCTCCATTTGTTGACCTTGGAATGGAGGATTATCAGCATTTTCCCCTATATCTATCTTAGTAGCAGGGACTTGACCCGTCTGCATAGATGGAATTGCAGTTGCAGGTGGTGGGGGCCAGTTGAAGGCAGCATGAAGAGCACACAACGGAAGCAGTCCATGGGCTGCCCACCATGCAGTCGCTGCTGCCACAGTAGCAGCTGCAATAGCTGTCATACTAGGACTGGAATTCATTTGAGCAGATAGAAGACCTCCTTGTGCAGATGTAGGAGAATCTGCGGAATTTTCTACATTTGCATAGGGCCAAAATGTTGCTGCATAGCTAGCTGCAGCGTGGGCTGCGGGGTTTTGTAACAGCGTAGACACTAAAAGATTAGAGAATGTGGAGATGTGGAGGAATGACCGGTAATCATCTTGATTATGTGGACTTGAGGTGAAGGGAGGAGGAAAGGCAGGAAAGGGTACATGAATAGAAGAGTCCAGCACAGTACTTTGATGTTCAGTAGTAGTGGATGCTGCTGGATGCAAGTACACGTCAAGATGAGTGTGATTTTCACCCATTGGCTGGAACAAAGAATCTTGGAATGTCATTTCTGAGACATGACCTTGCACACTAGGTCCCATGCGGCCATCTAAGACGTGCACGGGGACATGCCTTGGATAATTCTGCATTGTCTGCATCTTATCTGCAGGCAATGCTTTGGTATCCCTGAACTTTGAAGCTTCAACATTTCCATTTTCCTGAACAGTCTTCCTCACATCAGGCCTATCTAATTTCTGATTACCTTCAAGCTCAATTGTTACATAAGATTCATCTGTTGCATCACCATTTACTAGGGAATTCCTCTTCTTTAGTGAAGGTGCGAACTCCCTAGCAGAACATGAATTTCTGGATGCCTCTGCTTTCGTGCCATTCTTAATCACTGATGACACAGAGGAATCATGATTTTCTGGGAGACGAGTAAAGACTTCTGAGCAATTATCGTTCTGGTTCTCTTTGAAATTTGTTTTCCCCTCATCTCCCTTAGCTTTCTGAATAGTTTACAGAAGAAAGAGTGAAAATGGAAGTACTCAGATAAGTCAAGTAACAACGGATTAAAATGGCATAGGAAAAAACTCACCTCACGAAGCGGTTCTTTTTCCAAGTCCAGTACTCGGTTAACATGCGGAAGAGCAACTGAATTAAAATTCTTTCCATTTTTTTCTCCTAAATGTGCTGCAATAGGACTGGAACCCGTCTTTCGAGGATAAGGAGTATTTGGTTTCCTTTTTGGACGTGGAGGCGGGATGTCTATATCAAGAGTTTGTCCTATTGGAATGCCTTTAGCCATGGCCTCCTTTTCCAACTGTAAAATTTAATTTTTCTTAGTATTGTCGACCAAAGGAGAAAGAATTAATAGTAGTTGCCAAGGGTCAAAAAGAAAAACAAAGAACGATTAAAATCTATTGATGACGTTTCTCAGATGATGCATCCTGATAGTATTGTCATTTTGCACAGTTCTATTTTCATAAACTACGAAACTCAAAAGTATCAAAGGCAGTGCTGGAAATAGTAATGTTAAACATCTCCTCAAACAATAATCTCATCGATTAGGAGTAAACATATGCTAAAATCATTAAGCCATACAACAGTCCCTACTGTAAAAAATCTAAGTTCTCGCTCTACGTCTGTTAGGAAAACCAAAGTGGTAACAAAACTCATCTCCTCCATTCTTATCTGAATCCTCATCGAAAATAAATATATGGTGAAAGATTTACGTCCTCCATGCTTACCCATTTCCTTTCTCCTATGTAAAACTTAACTTCTTCATTCTTTTAGGGTCAACATCCATGAGTTGTCACGTAATACGTGAATACTCAAAAAACAACATCCAATACCTTGGAGGAAATGAAAATCCTAAAACCATGGGACTCATGACAACAAACAGATATTAAGGAATACTCGCGGAGTATCAAATCCAGTAGACTATCCTAATAGTCACTAAGGGAATTCCTTATGTCTCCTCATCTTGGATCTGGATGGATTTATTGGATGGGGCTTAGCGTTGTGGGATATTTCACCTTCTGAATAAAGCCATCTCCTATCCAGAACTAGAGAATATTGTTTCAAGAAAGTTAATGAGTTTGAAAAAGATTATGCAATCACCGCTAGCAATGGGAAAATAAAGTTCCCCAACAACATGACAAAATTTCAGACATTTGATACTCATCAAAATTCTCAGTCTTATGAATGATGAATTGGCATGCAAATTGTGTCGTAAGGCAAGAAGGTAACATGTTGATCTAAACTCTCATCCAAAGTAATTCTGCTTTACTAAAAGATAAGTGAGCCTGAACTTCCTCACATTTTCAATCCCAAGAGGTTTTTGTGTGAAGTATCATAGATTCAATCTTATGATTCAGTTTTGGATCTTATCCAGCAACTTAAACATATGGGTTAAGTGATTTCTTTGACAGGTTGTTGACTGTTTTGTCAATTGAGATTTCTAGTGATTGTACTCTAAATACTGCTAAACTAAAAAGGGGAGCAGGTCTAGCCAGCAGTCATCTTGACTCCTTGACCAAATCAGGCCCCCAATATTGTTGCACAAGGTAGCCAAGTAGCAGGAGAGTGACACCAAAAGAAAGATTAACATGCTGTTCAGACAAGTTCTGAATCTTTGCATATTGAATAGGAATAAAAATGATAGATAAGCCTTTGAGGTCCCTGAAGCTGGAAAATATTAATCTGATAAGACAAATAATCTGAAGATTGTTGGGTTCAATGTTGAGGAAATTTATAACTAGTTTCATGTATAGTTTCTGTTTGAAATGGTGCAGGATCTAAGGTAAGGGAAAGTAGTACACAGTTACCAAAACCAAAGATAAGGAGATACATGCTTCTAGCAACTTGATAACTTGAAATATAGTCTTTATGCCCCCATGACAACTTAGAACTTTATATTGAACTACTAAAAAATGTTAAAAGTTAGTTCTTTTCTCTCTTGAAACAAACTGCTGAAAACAAGTAATATCAAATGGAAACTGTGAAGAGCTATCCTTACACCTTTAAAGTTCAATTCCATGGGAACTGGTAGGCCGATTGAACGTGAGAAATTATTCTGAAGTATTTGAATTTTTAACCAAAAAAGCACAAATGGTTGAAACTACATTTTCTCTCAGTCTCATCTAACATCCCAGGTCTAGAGTAGCCACTTCAAATATTGAAATTATCCAAAAGCATATACAACCAACTCTGTGGACAAGCTCTCCTACATAGATGCATAAGATAAATTAGCAAAACAGTTCATGATCACTTAGTGAAACTTCTCCAAAATATTTGTTTTCCAGTAAGAAAAGGACTTCACTTCACCCTTTTATGGCATAGCTAGCCAAGATGACATCCAGTGTTGCTTCTAAGTTTCAGATCATGACAGCATTGTAAACTGATCCTTGGTAATGCCTGAGGAATTTTTGCTCATACTGAATCTCAAAGAGAGCCACTCATGGAATTGCACCTATAGGTTAGAATTTGAAGTTCCAAGCCGCAATGCGTCAAAATTCAAAAAGGAAGAATGACGATACCTTGACTGCTCAACGCCAAGCAAATTCCCCAAACTTATATTCCAGTTCTCATAAGTTATTGTCCACAGATTTGATTAGCGGAAAATCTACGTCATCTCATTCAATAGGCGATAATAGGTTTCTTTTTCTAAAGTGAAAAGTTCCTAGTTTTGTTCATTTATAAAGGAGGCGGTGATCAGCATAAACCTCAATTTTGTATAGTCCATCAAGATAACTTGGTCTCAGCACCAACCCGATGATCGCCTGATAGGTCTTCATGCATAAACAAAATTCAAAAAGGAAGAAAGGTGACATCTTAGCTGATCCAGGCCAAGAAAATGCCCCAAACTTATATTCCACTCCTCATAATTAATGTCCACAGATTTGATTAGAGGAAAATCTAAATAATCTCATTTAATAGGTGACAATAAGTTTCTTTTCTAAAGAGCTTCCTAGTTTCGTTCTTTTATAAAGGAGATTGTGGTCAGCATGAGCCTCGATTTTCTATAGCCCATCAAAATATGTCCTCGTGCATACACAAGTCATAGTCTGTATTTTAAAGTGAAAACACAAGGAAACGCTAACTATAAATAAAATAAGAGGTGAAGAAGTTAATCAGATGCAGAGTTGGAGGTAAAGAACGTTTCAGACATCACATTAATAACCAGTTCTTCACTCTTAATGAACGGTTTCGCAAAGTAGTTAGGACTAACCTTGGAAAAAAACTTCTGTGCATGACTTCTGATCTGCACAGCAGTCTTTGTTCCTATATGTTCTGCAAAACACGAAAAAGAAGGGAAGAGAAAGAAAGAGGGTGGGAAAAAATCTCCAAGTAAGAGTTAGCTACATAATAATGGCATCTGATAGCATTCCTACTAGGAAGATCCAGATCGTTCCTCTATATAAGTTTTGCAATTAGTATTACCGAATCAGTCACAGTCAGCAAGTTAAAACATGCTACTATCCAAACCTACAAAGAATTAAAGATAACCGCAAACTATCACCTTCTATGCGCTGCCAAGCTCGTCCATAGAGCTTCAAGGCCTCTAAGAACCTATTATGCTCCTCCTCAGTCCATCTCTCACGTTGCTTCGTAATTGTATACGGTTTTCTTGTCTATATTATACACCACTTCATATTCAGATTCTTAAAACACTTATTTTTATTGCTGCAATCCAAGAAAAATTACAGAGGTCATGCAAAATTCTCCTCTTAACAATATACCTTAATAATTAAGTCTTCTCCGGAGGAGTAAGTGTCCATAACCGGAACTTCGCAGATACCGATGCTTCAAATTCTCTCTAAAGAGCAATGGATTAAACAGAAATTTCTTTTCATTTCTAGCAACACCCAAAATCACAACGACGGCTGTCGTTTTTGAACTCCAGATGATCCAATAAGTGAATATTACTGCAAAAGCGAAAAACCAACAAACAATCGATAGAGATCCATCCCTGTTTAGTTCACATATACCGTACTGCACATATAGTACATGTATATGCATGAATAAAAAAAACTTCAAAAACTAAAAAATATAACTGTTTGAAGAATTTTAAGACTCCACCAGAAAGAGGAAGAGAGATAGACACGCTTCCTCGTAACAACTAAAAGTAAATTCCTTTATTCAGAATCCTCACCAAAACGAACGCGTAGATGCCAAATCCTTTACAAAACGAGAAAACTAAGAAACACAGGAAAGGAACAGAGGAACACGAATTAGTAATCAACAACAGCAAGTTCTGCACAGATACATTATCAATTTCAAAATCAAATCCTCTCTTCAGCCGCCGAGAAAGATTCGTCGAAATATTAAATAAATTATCTAGAATCTTACCAGCTAATAAATATCCTTTTGCATCGGTTCTTTTCAGTTTTGCTTGCTAACTTGGATTTTTCTCGGCAACCAAACAGGGAGTTAGAACTTAGAACAGCAGGAGAAAGCCCTAGAATGGGAGAAAGTACCTCGCAAGAAAGTCATGGTGAACTAAAACAGTAGAAGGACGTACGTAATCTCCGATCATGCATTCACAGACTTCACCTGATAGTCACCGGAGATATCGTCTTTCTCGGCCAATGGTGGATCGGAATCTTCACAAAAATAGTCGATCACAAACTAAAAAAATAAAAAGAAGAAAAGTGAGGAGGGAAATGGAAATCACTAGGAGTAGAGAAAAGAAGAGAGGAGCTGAAGGAGAGCTTCGGTAATGCCTAAAACACCAGAAACTACTGCTCAGAGAACTCAGGAGCAATCTCAGCCACTACTATTTCTTGAGGTTTTATATTTTCTTTTCTTTTTCATTTTGAGGCAGGAATTATATTTGAGGCTGTTAGAAAGAAGGCAGGGATGATGCCATGTGGCCTGCATCTAGTGGCTGATTAAGCTAAAGCCTACCCTTCGTGCACTTTTTCAGTATTTCCGTTTTCCCCCAATTGCCTCTTCACTCATCTTCAAATCTCGACCACAAACTCTAGTACCCCTGAGGCCAATTCCGTAAAAGCGCGTCCAGGTATGCCTACCCATGGGCCCCATCTTGACGTGGCTTTTTCTGGAAAGACCTGGTTTTTTCTATCTCCCGTGGCCTCGTACCGAACTCGTGTGAAAAAAGCGGGCCTTATTTGCCAACGTGGAAATTCAAAATGCCACGTGGCATTTCTTTTTGGATGAAGGGTGCGATCGAATGCGGCACCTCGCAGTTGGCGGCAGGGTTTAAAACCACGTATTCTAGATACATAAGAATCGTACGGTTCTAACAGTGATGATCTTTCGATGATGATTGGCATCTGTGGTTATTGGTCAGTGTCAGAGACTAGCTGGCTCAGCATCAAATTTTGCATGCGAGCAATGGAAGACCTTAGTTCTATCTGTGTGGTGCTGATTGATTAAATGACTAGGCCAAGCCAGACCATTGCGTGGACCAATAAGTTAACGCCATCTTTTGATGGTTCGAATACTGATTGATGCTCGTAAGTATACGTTACTGTCACTCCCAGTAAAATTGGGCCGATTAAGTCTGACCTACAGTTTTTGGGCCAAGTTTAAATAAACAACTTGGGCTCACTCTTATCATTAGTAGGCTCAGCTAGAGGCTGCAGAGGCGTATCATGTATTGGATGATAAATTTATCCAAATTTTGGTTAAAAGACGCGGATATTAGTTATCTTTTAAAATATTTTCTTGATTTAAATTATTTATAATATTATAAAAATACTAAAATAACATTATAATATTGTTTTAACAAAAACCATACACTATGTGATAAAGTTTGGTTTAAAGACGCGATCTTATTTGTCTGATGTTAAAATAAAATTATAATATTATTTTAACAAAAAAATATAATATATGATAAAGTTTTTATAATTGATTTGATATTGAAAAATATGTAAATACAAATTTAGTAAAATAATTTTTAATATTATAATAAAATTTCAAAAAAATTCTTTTATTCGTAAAACCCATGATCGGATAAATTTGTATCTTTAAAAATTAAAAGGGAAGTGGTCAACCAAAACTTAGGTCAATGGTAGCAACCAATCATATGTAAATACGATAACCCTGATTAGGTCAATCTAGGGCAGTTAAAGGTAGACAAGTGTATGCGTTAAAATGTCACTCGGTTTCATGACGAAGTTGTTGTGACCTCATAACCAAATTGCCATCTAGACTTAAATTAACGTAAGCAATGTTGTAAGTAGAACGTTTTTTGTTTTTAAAGTAATGTTAGACAGATGATTCGAACTCATTTACTTTGGAATATAATCGTCAATTTTTTTTAATATATGCTCTACGTATTAAATAGTATTTGGAACAGTACAAATAGGACTGAGCTTTTAGTTAAGAAACTTTATGAGAACTACTCAGATATCAAATGTTGCTTACTAGTGAATTAAAACTTTTTTTTTTTTTTTTTGCGCTGCTAAGTGGAACTCTTCCCGTCAATTATGCATCATTCCTGATATTTTGGTTAGTCAACATATTTTGGTGTTTCTTTTCAACTGAAGGACCTACGTCTGCGGCAGACAAATAAATCATCACCACTTGAAGCGTCGTACATGCGAAGAATTCAACTTTTGTCCAAAGTTGATTAAAAAAAATGCCTTGCTAGTTTAACAGAAGAAATTTTACACTCAATTCCCCTTTTTGATTAGCCTTAGTAAGATTCGTGTTCTCATTCTTTTGGAATGATAAATGAACAAAGATGCGAGAATTTTTCCTGGAGTGTGAAAATTGGGCAGAGTTATCAGGACGATGGGCCAAAAGTTGAGGAGTGTCCTTTGTATGCAAAGAATAACAAGTCATTTCCACCCATTGTTCTACTATTTTCGAATTGTTCTCACAACTCTTAAAATTCGTCCACATCCTCGTTATTTCCATACAAAATCTCTTATCGTTTTTTTTAATAATATATATTAATTTTAAAAGAAAGGGGTATTCAAAAGTAGAGAAGTTTCATCCAATCTCATATTAGTATTTTAATCTGTAAATTAATGGGACTTCTAGACTGTGGTGCTCAAGGTGAGTGGGTCTTCGGCCGACTGCGTGCAAGTTTATCTTCAGTGTTTATGTTGACGATGGATAGTTGTTTCATATAAAAACCAAAAATAAGTTTATTATATTTGCTAGTATTTATAATTATTGCCAAAACTATATTATAGTTCAAGTTATTATCACAATTGAATATGATATTCACAATTATGTTCATATTATATGCAATTATCTATAACCATTTATTTATGCAGTCTAGAATGTAAATCTATAGTTACCAAGTGACTAATGGTATGAAAAAATCAATTTCGTCCTATTTACTTAAACTTACTCGATGCAGATAAGAAGAAAAGGCAAATTTTAAGTGAAAAAAAGTTTATATAAACCCACCCTACCTGGCAAATTGATAGACCAGAAAGCACAGACAAACTCAATTACGAAGCATTTTGAATGGCCAATTCCAAGGCATTTGTCGCAGACCTCGCCTCTAGTGTCAGTCACGTTCCTTCAAAGTACATCCGACCCACATCTGATCGACCTAATCTTAGCGAGTTCTGGTCGACCTTGGATGGTAATTCTATTCCTGTCATTGATCTACAAGACCTCCGTGGTCCTAATCGCCCCATCGTTACCAAAAAGATTGGCCAAGCTTGTAAAGATTATGGTTTCTTCCAGGTAATCTAGCTCCATACTTACTGCTGCTTCTTCTTTTTTGGGTTATTTTCAGTTCTCTTTTACAGAGCTGTGATCCTGACGTCCGCGAACACTCTCTGAAGGTTAAAAACCATGGAGTTTCTTCAATGGTGATTGATGCTATGTTTCGTGTATCGAGCGAGTTTTTTCAGTTGCCAGAGAGTGAAAGGTTAAAGATTCACTCAAATGATCCTATGAAGGCGGTGAGACTCTCTTCCAGCTTCAATGTGAACACAGAACAAGTTTCGAACTGGAGAGATTACCTAAGGCTTTTTTGCCACCCTTTAGAGGACTATATACACCAGTGGCCTAGCAACCCTCCGTCTTTCAGGTAATTAACCATTTTCATGCACCGGGGAATCAACTTAATATTTTTTCAACCAAAAGCATACTGTTGATCGACAATTATGCTTCCCTTTAACTTCTGTTAATTTGGAAAATTTCGAGGAGCAGAGAGGTTGCAGCTGAGTACTGCAGGAATGCTAGAGAATTAGCTCTGACCCTGCTTGACGCAATATCAGAGAGTCTGGGCCTAGAAAGGGATTACATAAATACAGTGCTGGGAAAGCATGGACAACATATGGCTGTCAACTACTACCCTCCATGTCCACAGCCTGAGCTCACTTATGGATTACCAGGGCACACCGATCCTAATGCAATTACGCTGCTGCTTCAGGATGATGTACCAGGTTTGCAGGTGCTCAACAACGACAAATGGCTTCCTGTCAAACCTATTCCTTATACGTTCATTGTGAACATTGGAGATCAAATACAGGTTTGATCAATTATTCTACATCTCAAGTCCTTGACTGCGCATGTCTTTGTTCATAAGATGAGGTCTTGATTGTTTTTTTTTTTTAAGAGAAATGCGTGAATTATGTAAATTCTGGCCTAATCAGCCTTCGGTGACAAAATATTACTATAATCTTCGAACCCTCAAATAACGTTGGTCTAAAAGAAGAGTTTCTAACCGGACAATACTGGAGAGAGAGACCTAGTAACGGCAACCTTATTGAAGGTGTGAGGACAAGTTTGATGACGCTAGGGAAACTGAAAGGCATGCATTAGGACAGCTTGTGAGGAGGAGCATGCATGAATCTACGTGGCAAAAGGATAGAAGTTAGAACGCTGACAGTTACAGTACTGAAATGTCATAAACTGAAGTCATCCATTTCCATGAATGATAATCATAGGATCTCTTGCCAACGGACTTCGCAATGTTTGTGACATACACCTCTACTACTGATCATGATGCATGTCGAATAGGTATCATTTTCTCTGTTTTAATAAATCTGTTTTAATCCTATTTCGCGTTTAATGTAAAGTTATTTTGTAAATTTTTGCACATAATATATAATGTAATTTTTACTATGTATTGAACGCGAAATAGGATTGAAACATAATAATAAGAACAGATCAGAAATTAAACCCTGTTGAACAAAGTTGAAAACACTTATCACTGACAAGATTTTATTAATTGAATTGACAAAGTTCTAATGCATAATAAGTCATCCTCATAAATATTGGTTCGGGACCCTAAATAAAGAATAATTAATTTATGTTGGGTAGCTTTTAGGAATAGTTGCTAGTTATTGAAGCATACCCATATTCATGTTTGAGTCTTTATGATTATACGAGCTAGCAGCACCAACTCATCCTACATTGTTTAGGTCTTCCTTTGCCTCTTTTGTGTGGTTCAAATAGTTAGAACTAATGTTTTAAAAATCCAATAGATTTAACTAGTTTAATATTGAAAATTTTGAATCAATTACCTTTATTATAGTTTAGTTTTTAATTTTTTCGATTTGATTTAATTTAAGTCTTTGTTGTTAAAAACTGATTAGTTTATTAATTAGTCAATTAGTTTTTATAAATCAATCAGCTTATGTAAACCAAAATAAACAAATCAATTTTTATTTAACAATCTCTTTTTTCAATTATTTTTTAAATTCTTTAATTTTATTCAATTTTTAATCGATTTTATAACAGTTTAATATCAGTTAAATCTCCTAAACTTTAAGCTTCTTATCATACTAGTTTAACTTTCGGTTCAGCTTTAAAACATTAGTTAGAACCTTTTTAATAACTTTTTAAATATTGAAAGATAGGTTAAACTTGTAGATTTCCTTGACTCTTTATTAGTTAGAATTCATTAATTCTTTGAGCTTAAATTCTTAAAATAATTATTTGAATTTATTA
The DNA here is from genome assembly GCA_032467995.1 of Erythroxylum dillonii. Classification (NCBI taxonomy): domain Eukaryota; kingdom Viridiplantae; phylum Streptophyta; class Magnoliopsida; order Malpighiales; family Erythroxylaceae; genus Erythroxylum; species Erythroxylum dillonii. The sequence continues at coordinate 4,589,417 of JANKYE010000005.1, read as the reverse complement.
ATTTTAATTTTAATTTTAAATGTGAAGTCAGTAAATAATTTACTTAATTATATCATTTACAGATTATTACATATGACTAGTACTTTATTCATTCCATATTTAAAAGATAATAATTTAGAGATTTCAGTAATTATATATAAAAACACCAAATCACCCTACCTAAGCATTCCATTTTCTTCAGTATTTACAATGATAGACTGCATTATCGTGATCCTCCTCTTATTGGTTTTCAACTAATTGAATGTACCCAATGCAAGGTTGATATGTTTTGCACAGGTGATAAGCAACGACCGTTACAAAAGTGTACTCCATAGAGCCCTCGTGAACAGCGAGAAGGAGAGGATCTCCATCCCAACATTCTACTGCCCATCGGCTGATGCTGTGATTGGACCAGCCCCGCCGTTGACAGATGATGATAATCATCATCCTGCTTTCTACCGGAGATTTGCATATAGCGAGTTTTATCGGAAGTTCTGGAACCGAGGGCTTGCCGAGGAGAACTGCTTGGATATGTTTAAGATTAACTGAATATTCGCATACCCTTTGAATCGTCATTCAACTTTGGAAGCTTCGATTAATTACTGCCCCATGATAACGTGTGAAATCAAGCGCTTCATTTTGTTGAAGAAATAAACTCCTAGATGGAACTATAAATACACATTTGAATAATTTGAACAACTTAATTGTAAGAGTGTTGTTAGACCGCCTCTTCCGGTGTAACATAATTCAACCCTTACCTAATTGACATTTAAAATAATGTGTCCAACTCGGAGACTTGGTCGATATGATATTATTAAGTGACTGTTTCACCACAATAACTTAAGTTATTGTGTGAGGCCAATTTGATTGATTTTATATATTTACTAAGAGATATAATATTAAAAGTTGATTCAATTTTGTGTATATAAATACAACTTTTTAGGAGGAATCGTTTATATGATACTTACTAACTCTTTATACAAATAAGAATAAGAATTATGTCTTATAAATTGATAATGCTTAGGTGATTCTTTATGTGAACCTAAATACTTTACCTAAATCTTTGTTTTTGGTACAGGTGCTTTATGCCTTTTCTTATTAAGGTTTATTAAATGGTTGAAATAAAAATGTGGTAAATATTGAATAAAATTTAAAAATTTAAAATATGATTAAAAAAATTGCCGTTATAATTTGAAGTTTAATTAAAAAGAATTGTTAAATAAAAATTAATTAATTAATTTTAATTGGTAAGAATTTAATAATTTATTAAAAACGAACGATTTTTAACAAAAAAAGTTATTAAAATAAATCGAATCGAAAATTTAAAAAATTAGACAATTCAAAATTTTTACAATTAATTCAATTAAATTTTTTAATCGCCTTAACTAATAGTTATTGCCAAAAATGTTCTAAATGCTTGATAACTACATTCGTATTTATATCATGAAACTTCGGATTGTCTTCCGACTTTCTGCTCATAAACTTTTTTTTTTTTTATAGTAGGGACATTTCATTTGCATAATAATTAATAAAATATGTATTACATAAATCATTTAATATTAAAATCAAAGCAAACTTCAACCCCTGAAACCGCGTAGATGTCTTTTGTCCCTCTGCGTGAAATCGTGGGTGAGTATGAAACAAGGAGTTCAACATGAGAGCTACATGATTGGACTTGTTCAAAATTTTGTTCCAAGGTGAGGCAAAAGTCTTAATCGTATTGTTGTCCTCGTTTGCAACTAGTATTATGGGATAAGGATAGTCTATCTCATTATTCATATTTAAATTTATGTAACAATCTATCCTTCTATCTCATTATTTAAATTTAGAATAGTTGAAAATATTGTAAAATGTATATATATTTGTTTGTTACATCATTATACGGTGTATGCATTTTCGATAAAATACGAAATCAATCTTTTTTTTTTAGTTCGCTTCCTCTTTGTCTTCAGATACACCCACTCTCCAAAGCCAGTATATCAAACCTGAATTCAAAAAGACAAGATGCTACTTTGTTAAATTTTATTTTCTCTAACTAAAGGGGTTTCTGCGTATGTCTTTGGTCTACAAAGCTCTCGAAGAGTTTGGTCAGCTCTTGCCGCTCCATCTTTCAACAAAGACAATTACAACCACATATTGAACTACACGAGTTGAAGAAAAATGATATTGAGTGTTACCCAACTGTACCAAATTCCAGCAGAGTTGTTACTCACTTCCCATAAGTCAAAAAGTGAACGGAGAAAAAGACCGCTGCATGCGGAAAGAAGAATTTGTCCATAGCCTTCCAAATCAGGGAGCGCTTGGTTCACAGAAGGTAATGAGAATAGGAATAGGAATAAATATGGTAAGAAATGAGAATGGAGTATAGCCAACAATAAATCTCATTCCTCTAGTAATCCACAGGTATGGAGTATTGCTGAAAATGGAAGAATGAAAGTATTACCCTGTTGATATCAAACATGAGTTTTCATTCTATACCTATACATTTCTCCCCATTACCTTCAAACAAGCACCTCCTCAGTTTTCAATCATCCTAAAATCTTCTCTTCTTCGGTTTAATCTCTACAGATAGTGAACTTTCTTTTTCTTACTTGTAATTTTTACAAAAGATTATATATTTATTTCTTCATTATTATCCTTCAATCTTATTTAACTACCAACTTGCTCAAATCTAGTTAATTCTCACAACACCCATTATCTTCGATGAGCCAAGTCTTTAGCTAATGAATTGGGCTCAACGAAAGAACCACGACAAAAGCTGAATTCAATGCCATTATTTACAAAAATTTAGGTCCCGAGTATCCTTTTCTATAAATTGGACAACTATTAATTGTATTTTTATTTTAAAATAACTTATCGATTAAGTTACATAATTCGATTTTAACAAAAATAATAAAGTGATCCAACAAATGATCTAGATTAATGAGTCGAAGTCTGGAGGAAAATGAATTCTAATTAGTGTGGACCGAGCTCATATTGAGCTTGTGATGGGGAAGCCCTATATGGAAGCTATATATAAAGATTAAGTCTTCTTCAGTTACTTATGTAATTCGTAAGTATACGGACCCTCTAACTCGATAGGAGTGCTTATGTCTTAAGAAAAACTGAAGAAAGATGTTAATTGAGTGTCGGTGATCAACTTCCTTAACTGTCCTGGGAAAATTGGAGCTCGTTTTGACATCAAAAACTGCTTCGGAACTCTAAATGGGACCGAAATCAGGTATTCCACATTTCCTTCATTTTTACCCTTTCATGAACGATCTGGGACACGTAATAAGGTCCATCCTAAGTATTACACGTGGTATCAGAGCACTTACGTGATTGGATTGTCGGAAATGAAGATTTTTCGGTTTCCATTCATTATGGTTTTCTTCAGTTTTTGATTTGTTTTTCGATTTTTTTTACATATATAATTATGTAAAAGTGATATACATAAAGCTAGCTATAAAAAAATGGGTCGAAAATGGGCCGAAAAGAGCAAAAAGGATATCCTAGGACATCAGAAATCGCCCTCCGCGTCGGAGGGCTATGCACCGTTCGACGTGTGCACTGTACACGCTTGACGGTGCCACACACGTCGAACGGTGCTACAGTAGGAGCGACAATACGAATAGCGCGTGCCGCCACCGCACGCACCTCACACGACGCACTCTCCTACGAATGTGGAACCGCGGGTGCGTGCGTGGCAATATTATTTAATCGTGAATTTAGTTTTTTTTTTCATTTATAACCGATTTTCACATACATTATGCCCATATAGAATGTGAGGATGACATAAGATGTATCCCTTATGTTTGTGGTCTTTTCGGGTACTAGACAGATTGTAGTCACCACAATGGTCTTTCAAGCCAATATTTGGATTGTACCGCATGCAAGTTGGGGGATGTCTCTGGTCTCATGTTTGGTTATTCTGTCCACAGGTGTTGATCTTATATAAGATTTTGAGATGTATATAAAGGCATTAGATGAAGGAAAGCCGTTGCTTAAATGATCTATTTACCCACAGGTAGTAGTGTCATTAGAGCTGATGGTTTGTACTATGATCGCTTTTATATGGATGTCTAATTGCATATATTATGTATTCAGCCAACAAGTGTTTCATAATATATATGATCGGATTCTTTGTATAGATAATTTTATCGTTGTCGTTCTATATTTAAGCTGATTTTTACATTGTCTTTTCTATCTTGCAGTTACCTTTTCGGTAAACAACAATGTTGTCACCATTGAGACCTTAAATGGTTTTAATTTCAAGAAGTGGTAGAAGGGCATGGAGTTTGCATTGGAGATAGTTGACGTCAGTATGGCAATGCACATCGAGAGACCTTCTCCACTTATGGATATCAACTTAAAAGTTGATAAAACAGCAATGACGGTCTGCGAGCGGTCAAATAAGATGTGTTATTTTACCATCAAGAGGTCGATCCCAGATTATCTGCTGAGTGGATTGCCAGATACGACTATAGCAAAGGAGTTCGTGGATGGCATTTCCCAGAGATACAAGGTGTCTTCTCATGTGGAGTAGAGCGCCTTGATTAAGGAGCTGTTCTCCATGAAATATATGGGGGAAGGAGGCGTCCGAGAGTACACTATTAGGATGGTACACCTTCAGACTAGGCTGAAGGCGCTTGATGTACCAATTCCTGATAATCTTATAATGCATTAGGCTCTAAATACTCTCCCTCGAGAGTTTGAGATGTTGGCTACCTCCTACATCTCTCATGATGAAACCTAGGATATCAATGCCTTGATTTTTCGGTGTGCTGCAGCAAAGGAGAAGATTAAGAGTTCTCCTCATACAGCTATGTATGCAGTTGCCAAAGGTAAAGTAAAGGCTAACCCCCAACAACCTAAGGGTAAAGGTAAAATACCTAAGCCCTCTTCAAGGATTCAGCCTGGATAGTCTAGCATCTTCTGTAAGAAGTATGGGCATAGGAAGTCTGATTGCAAGAAGTACAAGCTATGGAAGGTCAAGTAGGAACTGTCAGGTAACTCCTCAACTTTTATGATTCATGAATTCAATGTAGCTATAACCACATCAAGTTCTTGGTGGTTAGATAGTGGAGCTTCTAACAATGTTGTTTCCACAATGCAGGGGTTCAGATTCTAGAGAAGGCCGACTAAAGGAGAGTAGAAGCTGATGGTTGGCAACAATGAAAAGGTGGATGTTTTATATGTAGGAGATGAATGATTAAACCTCAATACGAGGTTTGTATTAGTTTTACGAGACACGTTTTATATATCATCTTTTAGACAAAACTTGATCTCTGTATCAGTTTTGGATAAAGAAGGTTTTCATTTTGTATTTGATACTTCAGTTGTAAATATTTCTATCAATACAAGATATATCGAATGTAGCACCCCACTCTTGCAAGACACGTACCCGACATCCAAAGTGAGATCCGAATATGTACACCTCAAGAGTGGTATGCTCGAGTACTCATATTCTCTTATAAGGCATCATACAGAAAGACATAATAATTGAAAATCTAAAATTTCCTCATTTCACTTCATAAAAACCAAATATACATTGTAGCTTTACAAAACATCCAAATATGTACATTATCAAGACTAATTACAGAACATGCTACATACATGGGGAATTATACAAAAAAATTCTAACTAATCCTTCATTCTCAATTGACCGACCTTTGAGCCATTTCTTTTTTCGAAAAGTACAAGAATTATGCTTCTTATAGAATCTCTTTGTCACTCGTGTCCTCTCTCAATCCTGAAATATCAACATTGTAATTTTGGTGAGTTTTGCGAACCCAGTAAGGTAATCATCCTCGATAGTTTACTCAATTCACATAACACATTAACATAAATAACCACATAATTCACATCATTTTATTTATCATCATGTAGCATTACATAACACTTTGTTCACAAATATTCACATTCTCATTCAAATACAAGTCAACATTTCATTTAAATCACCCAAACATACATATTAAATGTATATACAATGCCCATGAGACTCATTTATGATTGTTACGTTGTTGTGACCGGGTGTCTAAAGCTGTCCCGTATCCATTGTGGATACCAGGCCCATTGTTAACTATTCCTTATCCATTGGGGATACAGGACTTATTATACATAACGAGCCTTTGACTTTTAATCACATTCTGAGCTTTAAGCTCATTTTCGGTGGCTACTTATGTCATAACTGCCATTTGTTAAGTCAAAAATGACTTTACGATTAAATAATTTTGATGATAAACAAAGAAACAAGAAATGAAAAGCAGCGAT
>JANKYE010000005.1:4568093-4579628 GCA_032467995.1 Erythroxylum dillonii | reverse complement strand
AATATATCTAATCAAATATTTTATATGGATTATAATATAAGTAAAACTAATATCAAAAATAAATATTAAAACATATAAAAAGCTAAATAATATTATATAATTTCCAAAATAAACGTGAAAATGAGTTTGTGGGTATTGTGAGAATCATGTGTAAAATATAAGGACAAAAGAGACTAAAAAATAGGCTCATTAATTGATATGAAAAATCTACTAAAAAGTGTTTTTATGAGAAGTTTCAAATTTGAACTTATTAAAAAGCTGTATTTTAGTTGCTAAAAAAGTTATACCTTCCAAAAAAGTGTTTTATCATTTAACAGCCAAATAATCATTTTTCTTTAAAATAAAAGCTTTTGTGGTGAAAAAAAGTACTTATTTACGCTCTAAAAGCTCAACCAAATAGGTACTTAGTTACAAATAAATAAATAGTGCTTATGGCTTTTCCACAAGATAAAATAACCAAATAGGTACTTAGTTACAAATAAATAAATAGTGCTTATGGCTTTTCCACAAGATAAAATAACGAATGTCAGATTCCTAAATTTAGAGATAAATAAATAGTGCTTATGGCTTTTCTACGAGATAAAATAACGTATGTTAGATTCCAAAATTTAGAGATTATAAGATATGACATTATGAAGACGTTGAAGAACATATAATTATCTTAGAGTTTGCCATTATAGATCGAAGACTATGCATTATCTATCAAGTTAATACTTAACAAAAATGTCGCATGCAAATTCTAAGAAATAGAACGAAAAATCTGTCAGAAGAGCAGCTTTTGTTCCTATTCAACTAGGGAGTTCAAGTGGATATGTGTTTTTTTAATGAAAATGTAGATTTTCATTAAAATTTTAATAATAATAAGTTTGACAATGTTGCTATAAGCTACATTTAAAAAACTAAACCGGTTTGAACACCTTAACTATGAAAACCTTGAGCTAATCAATATTTTAGTTCAATTTTTAACGTTCAGTTTGTTTTATTGTAATAATCTTTATTAATAAAATTAACCAATTTATTAATTAATTGGTTAATTTTTATAAATTAATTGATTTATAAACCAAAATAAATTTATTAATTTTCATTTAACAATTTCTCTTTTCAATTAAACTACAAATTAAAGACAGTCTTCTTCATTTTTATTTTAAAATTTTCTGTCTATAACCAATTTTATGACAGTTTAATATCGATTAAATCTTTTAAACTTTAAATTATTTATTTTATCGATTTAACTTCTGGTTCAATTTTTAAAACATTAACTACGAGGCCCAATTTTATTTTATTGAGAACTTGCGAGAAGCTTTCATGGATATAGATTTATTTAGCTTATTGTTTTTGACATAATTAAGTTGTTGATCAAAAAGTTCTACGGAAGACGTGCTTTGAGTTCATTTCAGTTACTGATGATTACTCTCTTTAAGAATAGGTCTGCTTGAGAAAATTAGCTTTGTCATTCATACAAACAGATAGATGTATCTACTAACTCTTGCAATGTTAAGCTGACCGGAGCAGCAAACACAGTGATACAAGTTCCAAGTCATTACCTCACTACTAATCAAAATGTGAACTTTTCCATATTTATGTGAAACCAGGAATTCTTGAGAAGGTGATTATGGGCACCTATATCGCTAGAGATTGTAAAAGAACTCGAGAATTACACGCGTTCTTGATACGTACATACATACATTATGTAGACTCACTCTGGTTAGAAATTTCACCTCATTCCAGCAGCATTTCTTATTTAGCTCCCTTTAGCTACTCCCGGTGATCTCTTTGTATGTGTCTTTGATCTTCTGTATGAAAACTTCCCTGCAATTTTAACGTGAGCATTGACCGTGAATTATTCCATCATGTACTAAGTGGATGCTCCTGGTAGAGTGGATACAATTTAGATGCATTTGCAAATTCCTAATTTTTGTTCTTGAATAACAATAAAAGGAAAAAAAGAACTTGCCTGTCAGGTCTGAATACTAGATTCTTGTATGTGAACCACTGCAATAGAAAATAGGTAGAGCATATCAAATTAAAGAAGAAACTCTGTTCTGACATTGAATATCCCATCTCGTCTTAATAACATTCCTTGGTTCCCATACAAATGATTCCAATCAGCTATATAGTTCATAGTTTGGAATTTGTAGGAATGGAAGCGAATGAGAAATTGAAAATAGTACTACTTACTCCAGTGTACCCAATGCCAACAAGCTCAAGAATCCCGGGAATCAATGGAAGCCTATCAATTGCCTGTTACACTGTCATAATCATCAGTCGCATCCAACCAATACAGCCCATTTTCACAATTAAATTGAACATAATATCCAAAACTTGAAATTCAAAAAGGAGACTGCTTCACTTTGAGAACCTCACCGATATCATCCCAGTTGATCCCCAGAGTGCAATCACACCAGCTAATGCAAGGGAACTAACGGCATACTTATCTTCAACCTTATCCCACTGCATCACAGAAGAACAAATTCATGTTAATGCCTGTCATTATCTACAAGAGACGAAAAACAGGAATAAAGAAAAAGGCAAAGCTCATACAGCTTCTTTAAGGGTCGTGACAAGCTCAGGCAGTTCTGTTGAAGCAACCTCCGCACGAACTTCCCCTGTAGCCATGCCCATAACATTGCGAGCCATCTTTCGACCTAAATGAAATTCACTTCACGATTAGACAACCCTTTCAACGCGATATTAATATTTATAATCTATCTTAAAGGCACAGTGGATCTTCGAGGCTAGCGCATTGAGGATTTTACATGTCAGAGTGCTTTCCAGAAAGAATTGAACTTGAACTGAACTCCTATCGTTACAAACTTGCCAACCGGAAAAACCATTCTGGAAACAATCTATTAACATTTAGGTATAAGCAACTCACAATAAGTAGTGGCCTTCCATGGGCGGTTTTGCGACGGAAGTGGAGGAGGTAGCGTAGGCAGGGTCACACAATGCGGTGATCCGGCAGCTGATTGGCGAGAAGTCTTTGCATCGACGAGGCTTGATGAGGACGCGACTGTTAGTGTAGTGGAGGAAGTTGAGGCCATGACTACACAGAACTAGTACAACTTATTGCTCACTCGCCCTGTGACAGAGGGAAAGATGTTTTAGGAGAAATTGATTTGTCCGCAAGTAAAGCTCTGAGTTAGTCTTGGATAAGTTTCTGATGGGAAAGGGGAGATGGTTCTTTTGCCAAGCTTCGTGACAGAGAACCACTCGTTCCTTTGATCTAGATAGTGCTGACTAGGACTTTGGATAGGCAATCTATGGTGTGTGATTGGATAGAGCAGTTCAGGGTGTATGTTACTCTCCATATTATCTTTGTTTTCTCAAGAGGACCGCAAATATCTAACCCAATGACCTTGGTTCCAGACGAGTATCTGAGGTCTGAGGTTGCTAACTTCATTGTTATATAGAAATGTCTAATATATTCATTAAACTTTACTAAAAATTGATTTATTCTCTTTTATTTTAATTTTATCAAATTTATTCTAAATGTATAAATTATATTTTAATAGGCTTTTTAGTTTTTTAATTTAATAAATTACATATTCTAGACTAAAGCATATGTATAACTTTAATTTACATGTTCAAAATTTGTATAGTAAAAAATAAAGTTTAAAATATTAAAGTAGACTAAATTGAATCTTGTTCTTTTAATTTATATTTTCTTCAATCATTTTGATTAGTTTATCCTTGCGTGTATCTTCTAAGAGGGTCCCAATATGTCAGGAAAATTTTCTATTTTTAAAAATAATTTGATCATTAGTGAAAAATATCATTTTAAAATCATCTAGTAAACATATCTTATTGGGCCGTGTACTTTGGGAAGGCCCAAATTGTTTCAAAATTCTTTTTCTTTACACATTTCGAAATTTTCAAATTCAATTCATGAAATTACTTCAAAATCTTTCAAATGACAAAGGTTAAGAAGAGAGTGACCTGCCAAACCATGTTCATGGTTTCTCTACCATAAATTATGAAATATACTTTTGTCCTTTTTCTTTAGTTTCTTTTTGACTGTATCAATTATACAAAATGATTAATATACACAAATGAGTAAAAGACAAAAAAGTTTATGTTATTTATGTATTGAAACTTAATGCATAGGTCTCTATTGTAAATATATAGAGTAGTATATATGTCATCACTGTGCTCTCACTTAGCTCTCAACTGTAAATGCTTCTCTATTAGTTGTTAAAGCAGTTATAAGTAGTTGTAGGTGGCTAGTTTGTTAGCAGATTAATGACAGTTAACTCTTCTTTATTTTAGTTGTACATAAAAGAGATATTAGCATCAATAATAAAAAAAGAAAAAAAAAACAAAATTTCATTTTTTACTTCATTTAGCTAAATCTGTATATGGTATCAGAGATGTACGAGTACTAGTTGTTGATAAATACACATTTTGCTATTACTAGTCACTGCAAATCATGGCAGAAAATGATCATAGTCATAAAGCAAGACAACAATACAGAAGCCAAATCATTGGATATCCTTTACAGCTTCAATCATCAGATCATCCTAATATGATTTTTGTTTCTTCTCCTCTTAATGGATCTAACTACATGCCATAGTCGAGATCCATGAGAATTGTCTTAGGAGCTAAGGTAAAATTAGAATTCATTAATGAAAAATGCATCATGCCAACTAAGACGTCACCTGAGTATGAAAATGGGTTCTGGTATATTATATGGTAACATTGTGGATACTGAATTACATCTCCAAAGAGTTAGTTGACGGTTTAATTTATGCAAGAAATGCTAAAGAACTATGGGATAAATTACAGGAGAGATTTGGAGAAAGCAATAGGCCTATGATATATTATTAGATTCAGAGGGAGATAAATTCGATTTGTTAAGGAAACATGAACGTTGCTATATATTATACAAGGTTCAAGAAATTGTGGGATAACAGCAGTACAATAGCCAAATCATTGAATATCCTTTATAGCTTCAATCATCAGATCATCCTAATATGATTCTTGTTTCTTCTCCTCTTAATGGATCTAACTATATGTCTGTGAGAATTGTCTTAGGAGCTAAGGTAAAATTGGGATTCATTAATGAAAAATGCATCATGCCAATTAAGACGTCACCTAAGTATGAACATTGAGTTCTGGTAGATTATATGGTAACAATGTGGATACCAAATTACATCTCCAAAGAGTTAGTTGATGCCTTCATTTATGCAAGAAATGCTAAACAAAACTATGAGATAAATTACAGGAGAGATTTGGAGAAAGCAATAGGCCTCTGATATATTAGATTTAAATGGAGATAAATTCGATTTATTAAGGAACCATGAATGTTGCTAGATGTTATACAAAGTTAAAGAAATTATAGGATGAATTAAGTTGCTTGTTGCCAATTCTAGAATACATATGTGGTTCATCAAAGAATATAGCTGATATAAATCAGATGAGCTGATTAATTCAGTTCTTAATGGGTCTAAATGATACCTTTGATCATGTTAAAAATCAAATTCTTCTAATGGATCCTATTCCTAGTTTGAATAAAGCTTATTTGATGATATTAAAGGTTGAGAAGCAAAAGGAAGTACATGTCATGGAGGATATCTCTAAGCATAATGCTCTGTTGGCTATAGGACACAGTTTTAAGAAAGAAGGTGGAAAAGAATACAACAAAGAAAGCAATCAATGGAGTGACAAGAAAATAGAAGCGAAGAAATATTCATTATGCGATTATTGTAACACAGAGGGACATTTGAAAGAAACTTGCTTCAAATTACATGGATATCTAGAGTGGTATAAGGGCAACAAGGAACAAAAAAGAAAGAGACAACCAAGAATGATGGCTAATCTTGCTGACACACCATTTGAAGGAGTTGATAAATCTAACATTATCTAGAAGACACCTGGATGGATTGCAAAAATCACCAATGTTATCCAACAAGAGGTTATGAAATATATGAAGGGAATGAATATTGGTGAGGATAGTCACCAAATCAATTTTGCTTTCAGTTCAATTAATTTTGTAGAACTTAGTTCATGGATAATTGATACAGGAGCCTCAAACTATATGACATCAGACTTTAACCTCTTTGATCAACCTAAAACGCCAAAAGAATATACACCAGTTTTCTTGCCTGATGGATCAGTAAAACTGGTTCACCACATAGGCGATATAACAATAAATTCTTCACTTACACTTACCACTACTCTTCATATACCCAGCTTTAAATTCAACTTACTTTTAGTTCACAAACTTACTAATTCATCTAGAATTAATATCACATTTTACCACTCTTTTGCATATTTTAGGAGATTTTGGTAGTAGGATGAGTTGTAGGAAGTATTTACATTCTAGATAGGTAAGTTTTTTACAAGATACAATTGATTCTTTTGTTCAAAATACAAAGGTAGCAATTTCTCATAAACCTGAGCAAATAGCGTGTACATTTATTGAACATAGAAATAAAAGATCTGGAACAAATTTACAACTTTGGCATATCAAATTGGATCGTGCACCTCACGTTGTCGTAAAGCGTATTGCTGGAATTACTTCTGATGATTCAATGAATTACCTCCAAGTGATATTTGTCCTTTATCCAAACAACAAAGATTACCAATCTTTAAAAGCCAAGCCTCTTCATACCACATCTTTGATCTTATTCACATAGATATATGGGAATCGTATAAAACCTCATCCATCTCTAGAGCCCATTATATCTTAACTGTTGTTGATGACTAAAGTAAGCCTACATGGACATTTTTACTCCACCATAAAACACAAACAGTCAAAACTCTTGCAAACTTCCTCATCCTTATTAATAACTAGTTCCAAACCACTGTCAAAACCATGAGGAGTGATAATGGAAGCGAGTTTATCAACTCAGAATGTTCAAGTATCTTCCAAACAAAAGGAATCATGCAACAGAGATCATGTCCATACTCCCCTTAATAGAATGGAGTAGTTGGAAGAAAGCATAAGCACCTATTGCAAATTGCTAGATCTCTTATGTTTCAAAGTAAGATGCCAAAGAAGTTTTAGGAGGATTCAATTCTGGTGACTACTTCCATTATCAACATACTTCCTACCCCTTTCTTATCATGAAAAACTCCATATAAAATGCTCTATGATAAGCCACCAAGTAATAACAATCTTAAGATTTTCGGATGTCTTTACTATGCCACAAATACATTACCCCATTAGCATAAATTTGATGCTAGAGCCTTTAAATATGTCTTTATTGGCTATGTAATTGGTCAAAAAGCTTTCAAGTTGTATGATCATGATACCCACAAAACCTTCGTTTCAAGAGATGTCATCTTTCATGAATCTATGTATCCCTATGCCCAAACCAATACTAATATCACACCATAGAATAATACAACTCCTCTTCCGTTAATTCCTCACGATGAATCTTTTTCAACTCTTCCTAATGACTTCTGTTACCCTTCAATGATACCATTTGCAGATGATACAGGGAATACCATACAACTAAATGAAGAACCAATTTTTAAATTTATCCTAACTCATCCTCAGTCTCCTCTACCTAACTTACCCACCAAACAAAGTACAAGAATCAAGTATCGGTCTACAGAACTAAAGGATTTACATTTCTATATGACTTCTCTTCTACTATTGGAAAATTGTCAACTCAGTCGATTAAATTAGGTACGTCCTATACTCCCCCATCTTTTCCTTTTGTTCAACTAAATTGTTTTACCCTATTATACTTAAATTTCATGGCAAATATAACATGCATTCGTGAACCTAGGATAAGCTAAACTGAATGAAAATTGAGTTAAAACTATGCAACAAGAGCTAGACGCATTGGAGGAGAATAATATATAGCAGTTAATTCCTTACCTCCAAACAATAAAGCTATTGGTTCTAAATAGGTTTATAAGGTAAAATTTAAACTTGATGAAAATGTGGACAGGTATAAGGCGATATTAGTTTCTAAAGGATACAACCAAGTTGAAGGCCTTGATTGTATCGATAGTTTTTCTCCTGTTGCTAAACTAGTAACTGTGAGGCTATTTGTTGCCATTGCTTCTGCAAAATCTTAGTTGTTACATCAAATTGACATAAACAATGCTTTTCTTCCTGGTTTTCTTAGTGAAAGAATTGTTCAAGGTTACACAAAAGTCAAACCTGGTGAAGTTTGTAAGCTGGTTAAATCTCTTTACAAACTCAAACAAACGTCCAGACAATGGAATCTAGAGTTCTCTGCTAAACTACAACAATTTGGATTTATTTAATCTAAATGTGATCATTGTTTATTTGTCATGCATTCCAACTCTTTTTTCTTAGTAATCATTATCTATGTAGATGATATGCTAATAACAGGACCAGATGAGGAAGTTATCCAAGCTGTCAATAATTTTTTCCATGTGGAATTTATTGTCAAGATCTAGGATCTGCTAAGTAATTCCTTAGTCTTGAAATCGCTAGATCTTTTGTAGTTATTTACCTTAATCAACAAAAGTATATCTTTGATATTTTGCAAGACATTAGTTTATATTCCTCTTTTTACAAACACCAGACTTCAATCAACTACGGATTCACCATATCCAGATGCAACTCAATATAGACAGTTGATTGGTCGACTACTCTACCTTAACCTTTCCAGATATAACATCTCTTTTGCAGTTCAACAATTAAGCCAATTTATGCATTCTCCACAAACCACTCATTAGGACGTTGCAGTACATGTTTTACATTATCTCAAACGTTTTCAAGCTAAAGGTTTATTTTCCCTTGTAATTGAATCTTAAATGTTATTATGATACTGATTAAGCTACGTGTCTTTCCACTCACAAGTCTATCACGGGTACTACATTTTTCTTGACTCATCGCTTATCTCCTAGAAAACCTAGAAGTAAACTATTGTATCAAGGTCCTCTACAAAAGCAAAGTACATAAGCATGGCTACAACAATTTGAAAACTACAGTGGCTTACTTATTTGTTGTTGGATTTTAATATTTCACTTTAGCTGCCAATTCCCTTTCTTTGTGAGAATTAAGCAGCATTACATATTGCTATTAATCCCTCGTTCCATGAAAGAACAAGACACCTTAATATTGATTGTCATTTGGTTTGAGGCAAGCTCAAACAAAGTTTCATTCTGACTATGCATGTTCCGTCTACATTGCAACTAGTATATTCATTTACTAAACCTCTCACGATTCCTATTTTCAATAAATTGCTTTCCAAGTTGGGTTTGGTTGATTTTGACCAACTTCTAACTCGAGGGGGGATGTAAATATATAGAGTAGTACCTAAGTTATCACTCAGCTCTTACTTAGCTCTCAGCTGTAACTACTCCTCTATTAATTGTTAAAGCAGTTATAAGCAATTGTATTTTTAACAAATTATTGATAGTTAATTCTTCTTCATAGTAGTTTGTATATAATGGAGATGTCAGCATCAATAACCAAAAAAGAGAAAAGAAAAGCAATTTTCTATTTTTACTTCATTTAGCTAAATTTGTACATCTATCTAACTAATCGATGGTTGTGTTACTCATCTCTACTCTATGCATCAGTTAATCTCCTTTTAAATTATCCCTTTGATAAGCTATCACTAAACACTCTAGACATATATTCTGATTCAGCTTCCCATCATATCTAATGGGTCTTTGTCCTTATTGTCAGTTCTTGACCCTAACCCATATTTGTAAAGTGATTGAAATAAAGAAACAGTGCGAAGAAGCTAACATTGAAAATAACAACTAAGGGTATTATTGTATTATGCCTCATTGCCTAATAGGATCACACGCTGAAAGCTAGCAAGGGGCCTTTTAGAATGTGAGTTGATTAATGCTACTGCCTTTTCTTTCTTTATTTATTTTCCTAAAACTGATCACAAGATTTCCTTGTCAAGAAATTGAAGTGAATCACACGTTAAAATAATACTTAATAATGATATACAGATGCACAAGAAGGGGGGGAGGTTGAATTGTGTATTCTTTTTTGATAAACCCCTTTTGTAAATAAATTTGTTAAAAGAAACTTATTCTTTTCACAAGAACTACTGAAAATCAAAGTTGTAACATATTTCTGAAAAATTGTGTAAAACGAATAAGATCGAAAATTAACAGTTAAGAGAGATTGAGAGTTAAGGGTTGAGAGATTTCGACACAGTAATTTTTATACTGGTTCACCCCAAACCATGGGCTACGTCCAATCCTAAGATATCTTTTTCAGATTTCACTATATCTAAAAAATTTTACAAGTATTCTTTGTTCCCGAGCCTCTTCAGGTCTCTACAGTCAGTATTCTTTCACACTTAGCCTCTTCAGGCTATCTGCACTACTTTCAACTGAAAAGTGTTTCGAGCTTGTTACAGTAAAAATAGCTCTAGATGTTTCGCACAATAATCTCTCACAAAAATTGCTAAGCTCTTTTAAAATTGATAACTTTTGTAACTTTTGCAATCTTTGACTCCGACTCATATTTATAGCCTTCGTCTTCAAATGCTTCTTGATTCTTGATTCTTATTTCTTTTAAGAAACGGTTATTCAGTTGAGTTCTGTAACTAACTCAGACTGATGAGTCTTTTGATTTTTCCGTCTGCTTTTCTTGTGTCTGTTTTCTTTCGTCTGATTTTTTGTGTCTGCTTTTTGCATCTGCTTTCTTTCGTATGTTTTCTACTTATCTTTGCTTCCTTTTGTTTTCTTTGCATCTACTTTTTGCGTTTATTTTCTGCGTCTGCTTTTCAATTTAGCTTCCGTCTGCTTTTCACTTTAGCTTTGCTTCCGTCTGCTTTCCAATTTAGCTTCCGTCTGCTTTTCATTCGTTGGCTTTTAATTTTAGCTTCACTATTTGTTTTTCATCAAAATCATTTCGTAAAGTCTTTCTGACTTAACAATCTCCCTCTTTTTGATGATAACAAATACGCATATTAGTAAAATGAAAATCATATACATAATATAAGCTTTCACCAAAAATTTACAACGATAAGAACTTCAAAATAATATCTTGTGATCTTCTTTTCATTTTCTTCCCCCTATCTCTTTTTTTCTTCTATTTTTTTCTTTCTTCTCCCTTCTCTCCCTATTTGTTATTAATAAAAAATGATTAAGACCAATGGTTCTGCAATATCTCCCTCATCATTTCCTTTATCTCCAAGATTTCTTTGCGGAGTTGGAATATTTCTGCTTGTAAGTCAGTTGACAGGGTAGGTCAGTCATCATCTTTCTATGATTCTTCTTCAAGAGCAATTGTAGTTTTATATGCATCTGAGGATGGAACACAGTCTTCAATAAGCACTAGGGTAGGAGGTTGTACAAAAAGGTTGGGTTCTGAAAGATCTAAATCATCAGGAACTGGTAGTCGTCGGGCTGGTCTTCCAAGTAAGGGTAGAATTTTTGCAATTGAGGATATCTGCCATAGTGGCCTACGGCGCATAATTGCCTTCACAAGGGACTCAATTATGCAAACCATATCTCTAATTATTATGGTGTTGAGCTTCCCTTTTATGAGTTCTCCCCCCCCCCACTGGACAATATTCAACTATCATGGATTGACTACCACTCGTCCCTGGGTCTTCTGAGATGTGATGGGAAATA
>JANKYE010000005.1:4539867-4560700 GCA_032467995.1 Erythroxylum dillonii | reverse complement strand
CCTACAACCTTTGGCAAGATGATGATCGGATGATATTCGAAAGTTAGGGTTCAAGTGATTTTTGAAGAGTTGGAGTTGAAACAAGTAAGTATCTTGTTAATCCTTTAGAATTGTTGGTTTATGAATCAAAAGTGGTGATTTATTGATATTTCATATTCATGAGAAAAATGGACTTTTTTCATGTTCATCATAAATATAGGATGAAAATTTAGATGTGTTGATTTTTCATATTTGATGATCAAAATGTTATAAGAGGTTGCAGAAATGATTTTTGGAGTTGAAAGATCAACTAAAATGTGTATGAGATTAATGCAGAAAATTCGTGAAAAATGAATATATAAATGCTCTGTTTATGTTGATGTCTTCACTGTGTGTGTGTGTATATATATATATACACGTAAGTTTTAGTGTGTTTTTAGAGATGATTAAAAATGAATTTAGAGTTAAGAGATAGGTGTATGGTGATGTCTGGAGATGAGAAAGAATGATTAAAATGATAGTTAGAGGAAGAAAATGAAGTGAATGCAAAACAAATGAAAATGTAGAAAAATGAAAGTGAAGAAATGCAGAAAATGTTAAGAATATGTGTGAATGTGATTTTTTGTTTTTGATGATTATGAAAAATGATAGATTTTGATTTGGTTGTGATAAGTTGAGCTGAAATGAAATAGGAATGAAGAGGAAATATTGAGGAAATAAGCTAGAAGTGATAGAGTAAGCAAAAGAGATGAATTAACATGAAAATGATGATTAAGAGTGTTAGAAAATGTCCAGATGTAGTGTTTTCACCGAACATGCATCTGTATTCTGGCCATAAGTTGATCTATAGGCATTCAAATGTGATGATTTTAAGTTAAAATTAAACTAGAGACATATGGCTATATTTTTCATCAGGAAATTGAAATTGAATTCTGTATCTAAGAGTTTCAAATTTTGGCTTGAAGTTGAGTTTTTAGATTCTGTCGTGGTTTGGGAACAATCTGTAGTTGTTTTAGTATAACTTACAGAATAGTGAACCAAATTGCAAGAAATTAGTGTCATTAGAAACTTAAGACATAAATGAAAAATTGTTCAGCATATTGTTTTGCCTAAATCCTTCATATTCCTTATCAAAATGACCATGAAAAATTGACCCAAAGGTCTGTTTAGAGATGAAGAGACTCTGCAGTGCATGAATTTGGAGAAGAAAATAGGGGTTACACAATCGTGACATTTTGGAAAAGTCTGGAAAAGCACGATCGTGTTTTCTTAATCAACTTGAATCTCACAATCATGACATTGAATGCTTACCAAAGTGGACTGATGTGAACATTATTCACTCTTTTGGCTATAACTTCTTCTCCCGACCTCCAAATGACATGAGATTTAAACCATTAGACTCAAAATACATTTTTCTACATCTCCACAAAAAATTATAGCCATCTGAAATCATTTTGGAGAGATTGAGTGATAAATTTGGGACAAAAATGATGAGGAGTTCTGGAAATTTTATGAATGGAGTATTTTCATCAAACACACTTCGGTATTTTGACAATATCTCGTTCTATAGTTATCAAAATGGATTTATTTTTAATTTATAGTAAACTAGAGGCATAGGGATACAAATTTTCTGGAGAAATCAAGTTTTAATTCAGGCTCTAGAATTCCAGATTTCTAAATTAAAGTTGAGTGCAGGATACTGTTTTAGTTTATAAATAGTCCAAAATATTTTGAGTATAACTTTAGGATTCCTAAACCAAATTGAATGATCTTAATGTCAATAGAAACGTAAGAGATAGAAGAACAATTTTCAAGGAGAAAGTTTTTTCAAATTACTTCATTTTCATTGTCAGATTGATCAAACACAGTAGACCCGAAAGTATGTTTCATGAGAAATCTAAATTGACCAAATGAGTTAAGAATTTTGATTTTTATGATTTTATTGAGGTATAAACCTAAGTACAAATTATACTTAGGTGAGTTTTGATAAATGATTGATTATGTGACGAGAATAATGGAAAAATACGCAAGATTGTCATTGAACTAACATTGTACATAGTCCATATACAAAATTGTGCATAAATGAATACTTATAATTGTGCTAAGTTCTTAACGTGTGTGTGCAATATGTGTATTGCATAATGTTGATGTACAGGATAAGCGTCCACATTCAGAAGTTTTCAAATTTGGAAGCAATTTCTAATTTGGAGCGTGCTGTAAGTAGACCTAGATGGTCTCATTTCATTATTTGTTCTGATTTCAATTTCTGCATTGAATGACTATAGTTATGATTATTATGCAATGTGAATATAATTGACATGAATGTGATTTGCTTATGTTGATGTCGGACAATGAAGATCCGAGACTTAATGCATAAATGTGACACTGAAGTGCTACTTGTACGTGAATGAGAAGAAATAAGTGTATTCTTAACTTAATTGTTGAATGTCGGACCAAGGTCTGATGATGAATGTAAAAGTGATTGTGAATCTGAAATCATGTGACTGATTGAAAATATGTGAATGTGATGTATTTCATTACATGAATGCATGAAACATAAAGATAGTTGTGACCAGAGTAGCCACCGAAAAAGAGTTTAAAGCTCAGATTGTGAAAAAGAGCTAAAAGCTCAGAAAGTGTATAAAAGCCAAAGGCTCACTATGTACAATGAGCCTAGTATTCCTAACGAATACGAGACAGTTATCAACGAGCCCGGTATCCATAATGAATACAGGGCAGTTATAGGCACTCGGTTACAACAAAGTAACAAATTGAAAGTGAGTCTCATGTGCACTGCATATGCCTGATATGAATGATTAAAATGGTTTGAATAATTTCTAAATGTGATATGTGTTGAATGTAAAATGTGAAATGATTGATCAATTGTATATGTTTCAATATGATTATTAAAGAAATGATGTGAATATGTGAATTGTATGTATTATGTGATTGAGTGAGTCATCAAGGATGGTCGCTCATTGAGTTTGCAAAACTCACCCAAAATTGGCAATATTTTTTCAGGCTCAAAAGAGTTACCCCATTAGGTAAAAGGGAGTATAGTCACTACATTCAAGTAAGAGGTAGAGGTCGTGATCAGTTCGTGTCTGCATTTATATTTTCTTATTTTTATATCAAATTGAGTCTTCTGCAATTATTGTAACATGTATATTTGAATATTCTATTTTGTAATAACCTTCAAAAGTGGAAAGGTTTGTAAATGAGAATGATCTTGAGTGTAATAATAATAAATGTGATTTTGATGTTATGAAAGAAAAGAATGGGCCCGAAATTGGTTATTGATTTCTACGTATGCATATGATATTTTTGAAAAAAAAATTGTATTTAGTTTTCGATACTTTGACCGTTCTAGCATGCCACCCTTGCGTGGTACATTCTCGAGTATCACTCAGAATGTCAGGTATGTGTCTTGCTAGAGCAGGGTGTTATAATTTAATTTTGACGTTTTTGATTATTGGATGTTTAAGACATTGCAAGTCTTAAAATCCAATTTAAGATAAGGTATAGTTATGTGATAATTTTTATTTGAATTGAATTTTGGATAATGGTTCACGTGTGAAAGAAGTCTATCTTGAATAGGAGTATGAGTATATCACACTATTGTTGGATAATGGTAAGAGTGTGAAAGAAGTCTAGTTTGTATTAGTGATTGAGTGGATTACGTTGCAGCAAAGTGCATAATATTATATGCTACGAAGCTCTTGTCTCAAGAGTTGGTGGTTAGTCTGAGAGAGAAAGGTAGTCGTAAAGCTTGGCCATGACCATTGATTCTCCAAACTGCCTCATGAGCGTAACATTGGAAGCCACTAGTCGAAAGATGAACCCTGTTTGAGTTCAACCAACGAAAGTGATCCATCTTCGGTGCGTGAAAGCATTAATGAGAGAATCTCCAAGTTGATATAATTTTTTCTTGGGCTATGATGTTTGCTGACTGATTTCTTTGTAAGTGCATCATCTTGGAGTGGCTTGTTTGCCTGAGTTGTCATACTTGATCTCTTCCTACTACAATTGTGAATTTATACTGATATTTTGACGAATCATCTCATAATTTGTGGTGTCAACTTTTAGACCTGTTTCCTAAATCTATAGGGGAGTTGTTTTTCAATTCTTTTTCAAATGTTCTCATTTATGTTGAATTTTGTTTAACTACTTGAGTTATTTATTTAGTATTCCTTCATTATAAGATTGTTGAAAAAAATCTTCTGTTGAAATTAGTACAAGGTGGTCGTACTATTAGATGTGAAATTCTTTCACAGATAGTGAAGACGACAGATAGTGTCAAGGGTTGACTGGTGTCGGCTTAGTAAAGTGTTGTATAAAACTATTTTAGTTAGTGAAAGAATTAAGCTAAGTAAGGACTCTGTAGACGTAGATAAGATGTGTCGAGCTGCATTAACAAATCTCATTTTTTATTATCTTTTGTACTTTTAATTTTTCTTATTTTTATGTTTGTAAGAGATGAAACGAAAAGTTTGTGAAACAATCACCCTTCAATTTTTTTCACGTATTATATGTTAGAAGTAAGTGATCGTCTCATTTTGTTTTTATGATTTGGTCAATGAAATGAAACAACAATTATCAACCTGCAAAAAGTTTATGTTACAGTAGTGAAAATAATAGTACAATTACAATATATGCTAGAGCTCAGGTTCACTGTTGCTTTTCGTCAGCTAGCAGTTGAAACAAAGAAAAGATGCTAAAAGGATCCTGGAAAGAACTGTTCAATCTCTGTTAGGACTCGATTTGATCAACTCCTACTTGTCGAGATTCTTCATACCATATGTTTTTTGTTGTTTTCTTTCAGGTGACGGCGTTTTCTTGACTCACCGCCTACTTTGAGACTATCAACTTCTTATGCTCCTTGGAGAAACCTTTTTATTGAACAATAAACAATAACACAAAGCTTGGTGTTAATAAATTAATAATCTTGTTCTTGTTATTGGTAAATGTGGAAATGCCAGATTTATTACATGTAAATTGCAATGATGGTGTGAAAAGGAGTCGCCTCTTCGGTTGAATATGCTGGCTCGATTTTCCAAATACAACAGTCCCTTCTTCCAAAATATGAGAGACCCTTGTTCCTTTGGATCCACCTGTATCGAGGCCTGAGCTGGCCGAGGTCATTAGATCTGTAATTATAATCCTGATTAACGAATCACAATTAACAACTCCGATGTTTCATTACAGCACATCTAAAAACCAAGAACATATCACAAAATTTGAGAACTGTACATAAAGAAAGATGGTTGTTGGGGACAAAAGGGTCGGGAAGCAGCAATGGCCAATGAGATGGTAATCATTCAGGTTACGGAGGTTTTGGAAAAGGGTGCCTAAGCCTTTTTGGAACAGGCTAGAATTGTCACTCAGCTACAGCCTTAAAGAGAAAGAAGAAGACTCGAACGTCCAAAAACTACTAGGACTTTGGGCTAGAGAAAGGAAGGTGACACGTCCCTGACCAGACCAGCTTGGGGATGCATCGCACATGGGGATAAGTGTTATTATAGCTGCTCTGCATTTCTGCAACTCCCTCTCTCTAGTCTCTGTAATGAGTATGACAGTTTTGGTGGACATGAACGTGGGGTGCTCTTCTTTTCACCCTTTGACTTTCCCAATGTCACCACGCAACTTTTATTCCTTGTCGTCAATGGAATTTTCACACCAAAATCCGCTGTACGGGTGTTGTAAATAGTTAATTTTGTTTATATATTTTATATAAAAATTTAATAAAATAAGGTATTAATTTTATTCCCATAAAAAAGTTTATGGAAATAAAAATATATGATTTTCCGTACTCTTTGCACTGTTAAGTGTGAGCAAATATAATTATTGTCTCATTATAGGACATTGTTTTATAATCAATGACCTCAGTTCTGCTTCTTGACTTTGATACGACTGTAACTGTCTCAATAATACGACTCTGTTATTTGACTTGTCAGGATTTTACAGGGTTGGTGGGATTGAGCATCAATCAGCTTTCTTTTCCATGCGAACCCCATTATTTGTTTGGCCTTTCATTTGTCGATTATCTTCCATACATCCAAAGCTTTAGAAGTTTACATGAAATTGTAGTGAGACATGTCGCAGCATGTATTTTCACCTCGATCTACAACCTCCTGAGTCGCTCATTGTGGTACTTTCGGGAGTTCAATCGGGTCTCACTCTAGCCTGGACTTTGGGTTATTGACAAGGTATCGTTGCAGTAGACTCTCTCGAAGTTATAAACATTTTGTCTTCATCTAATACATCTGATGAACATCTTTTGGTGACAGATACTTGAGGTTGGCCTACTCCAACGACTCTGACAGGTGCAGGTGCAGCATGTTCATCGTGAAGAGAACCAGTGTGCGAATCACCTAGCCTCAATCGCAGCCCTAGTCAGATCAGGATTGCATATTCTCCGGAAGCCCCCAATGACAATTTTGGACCTAATTCATCGAGACAAGAAAGGCGCGTTGTGCCGCCGCAATATGCACTAGCTAGCTTGTATTTGTTTTTCCTTAGTTTTTCTTTCCCTTTGTCAAAAATAATTGTCGATTTATAGGCTTTCATTGGTGCTGCTTTTCATGAAATGAAAGTTCCCCATTTCTTACTTTTCCATTTGCATGTATGTAGACTAACAATACAATGATGGCTTCCACTCTAACTACAAATCCTTGTCCTTTTTGGTCCTGTTCTCCGATCCCCCTAACTTGAAACTATGACTTTCCTTTATATTTCTCTTCCTCTAAAACTAGCTTCTTTGTCTGTGGTTCTTATTCTACATTTAGATCCACTATCTTGCCTTCTCGTCACTCAGCAAGTCCTACGAAAACTCCAAAATTGCTTCTGAAACTTTGCTTCTCATTGAGTTCTATTTGAGTTCTCACCTTCATCCTCCTCCCCTACTTTGCTCCTTCGGTTGTAGCTCTCTATTATTTATTTTCAACCTTGTGCATCTGCATATCAACCTTCTTTTTCTTCCATAATTGTTGTTGCACCTACTTTAGACTAAAGGTAGTGTTGTCCTTACATCTCAAAATCTTTTCCTGCCTTCCTGATTCTAGACCAACATTTCCTGCTCTTTTTCCTTGCACTGCTGCTTCAAACCAAAATTTACCAATATGACTGACATCACTCCTTCCAACCTCGCTGATTTTCCCCCTTTACCCTCATGCAACTCACCTTCCTCCTCTGTTGAATCACCCCTAGACCCGCCATCTGTTAACCCCAAACCTAATATTTAGTCCCCTTCATCTGCTTCCTCCATCAAGCCCCCTACTTACCAGAACCCCGTGGGCCTTGCTCCTAATTTATGAAGGCAATCACCAACCTTAGCCATTCATCCAAACCCACCCAAACCAACCACATTAGCTTACCAGAACATTGAGAGAACCAGGAGAACTTCGAAACAGGTTTTTGGGGAAAACTCATAATCCTCTCTTTTCTGCAGTCCCCCGGTGGAAGTTGATGGTGGCCCCAAGTATTGACATCTTATAGGAGGGTGTAAAAACTTAGGAAGCAGTGATCATTGGCTTCTTCATGGATAAACGCCAGCCTTTTCCTGTAATACAAGCATGAGTTCAAAAAAATGGGAAAGGAAGAGGCATACAAGAGATAATGCTAATAGAAAATGACAACATCATTTTTACATTTACAAAAGCTGAAACTCAAAAGGTGATAGAAGAAAGTGTTAGAGATGTGTTCTAAAGGCAATCACCTTTAGCGCTTATTGTACAAATCACTTTATGATTATTAAAGGCATTTTTCATTATTCCGATGTTCATACATTTATGGATTTGATGTTGATCTTAAATTGATTTAAATCCATTATACAAAACATAGCATGGAGGAAATCATGATGAGATCATGATAATGAGATTCCATTAATGTATAATTATGTTAGTATCTAAACTTTCCCTAGTCATAGGATTAATGAGATGGGATATCATTAATCCGGATAGACTAGTGCATGTTATAGTCTTTGATTGGATCAAGCAGTAGATCTCATAAGCTGTAGACCTGAGTTGTTTAGAGTTACATGCGGATGCTTACTAAGGGTAGTAAGTACATTGGATTGACCTACTATAAGACAATCATATGGGTATTCTATTCTAGTGTCAATAATAGTCTCATCATAGCAACGGTGAAAGTATCTTTTGACTTGAGGTGCTCAAGGATATCTCAGATACTAATCCTGTGCTTTGACTCTATTCATTAGTGCCTTTCAAGGGTTACTTATAGGGTGGTGATTGGGTATAGCTTGAGGTATTCAGAGGTAATTGAGTAAACAATAAAGGATTTACTACTCCTGATAGAAGGAGATGATACCTAAAGCCTCTTGTCGGAGTCATTACTTGGGAGTCTCTGGCCAGTGCATATATGTGTCATGAAGAGAGTCTTCAATAATACATAGGGTAATGAGATCCTTAGGACAAGATCTAATATCACTTGGACTAGATGTGACGTAGTCAGTCTAGTGAGAGTTGACACTTTGACCATACTCTAAACCAAGTGGGCTATAGATGGTGAAAGGAAGAATTGCATGGCAACATTGCATATGGAAGGATTTGTACTCAAACCACTAATTTTTCGGTCAATTGGGGGTCATGAAGTGTTGCTAAATACCACTCTTGACTCACTTGAATTAAGTGTTAATTCAAATGGCCAACATAATCGAGAACCTAATGGGTCACACATGTAGGAGATCTAAAAGATGAGTAAAATGGTCTTGAATGGTGATCCAAAATATGAGAGAGTGTTTCGTGATTGTATCGCGATGTGATCGTGATAGAAAACGTTGTATGGAATGGATTAAAAACAAGTGTAGTTAGCTGCCAATTTGGTCATTAACTTCTTAAAACTTCCATTAATGCATGCTATTCATGGCCATTAACTTCCCATAATTTCCATTGATGCATGCTATTCATGACCATTAACTTCCCATAACTCTCTATTAGTGATGAGGGTTATGGAAGGCCAAATGGTGCAAAAAATAGAGATGATTTTCATGTATCTTGTGTAAGACACAAGTGAAAGAAAAGTTCTTTCTTACACACACACATTTTTTTTCTCTCAAACTCTCACAAGAGTTCTTGTCTTTGCTAGCACAAAGAAAGAATTCTAACCATCTCTTAGTGAGGTTTCATCCTTCTATCTTCGTGTGAGTTTTCATTAGAGACAGTCTACATTGATCGTTATGGTTTATAACAACCTAACGCGGAGAAGATTAAAGAACGAAGGAGATTGAAGAAAGGTATGTAAACATCTTACATTTCATGTTTTTATTTTCTATATCTATATACATGAGTAGATTTATTTTTTGAGGTTCTGTTTTATTTTCCGCTGCATATATTTGATATGTATTAGATATGAGATGTATGATTGGAACCTTACAGAAGGACCATGGCACATCTCACAGCTTCCATTATTTCTCCAAAATTGGTAGCTTGGTATGGAATTAGAGAAAATTAGAGTTAAGAACATAACCCTATAGGTGAACGTCCACAATATTCCAATGAAATATTAGACCGCTAAGGGCTTGAGCTTGTTAGCTAGCTTTTTGGGGAAACCAATTTCCATGGATGAGAATACAACATTGAGGAAATAGGTTGGTTATGCTAGATTATATGTGAGCATGGATATTTTAAAGGAGATGAAAGATTACATTCCCATCTTAAGGTTGGCAGACGGAAATTCTCTAAAGGAGGATAAAGTCATGGTGACCTACCATTGGAAACCTTACCTATAATTTTAGGGGAAAATATGGAAAGCAATAGAGAAAGTCTTTGACAGGGGAGATTATGAAGAATTGATGAGATCAGATGAGAATAATTCAAAGGGAAAAAATAGAAATTGAAGAACATGAAGTGTAAAAAAGGATACCGGTGGATCAGGAATTGGAGATTCCAGAAGGTAGAAATCAGTCCTATGTGGCTAAGGGGGATCAAACTAAGCATATTGTTGAAGATCAACAGTAGATACAATTGATAACAAAAAATATGACAACACAACAAACTAAGGAAGGGGCAGAAATAGATAACTGCATTATAGATAAAGTAAAGTTGAATCCCTAAGGAGTTCAACAATAGGATGCCTCCATGGGCCATAACATCCAGATCTATTGCATCATATGAAAAATCAAGGGGAAAAGATAGAACAAGTGCAAACTAGAAAGAGCAATCGGAGCAGTAGAAAAAGCTCAAAAGGTAAATTTATTTTTACATGACCTTTCTAGTTTGGAATGTTAGAGAAATAAACAACCCTTCGAAGCTTAATGCCTTGAAGGAGTTTGTAGGATATGAGAAGCCTAAATTATTTTGTCTTTTAGAAACAAAAATCAAACTAGTAAATCTGAATAAATTACATTATTTTAGGAGTCAATAGAAGTTAAAATTGAATCACTAGTACTATGGGTATGGAAGAATCATCATAGTCTATGACGAGAAGTTTATAGAGGTGAAGGTTTTGGAAGCAGGGAAGTAATTTATGCATACAAAATTGACTTTTACAATGGAGCATACTTTAGTGTTGGCCACCTTTGTTTATGGTCATAATACTACATTTCAAAGAAGGGACCTATGGAATTCTATGAGGAGAATTAAAAGAATAGCTAGTGGTCCATGGATCATAAATGGCGATTTAAACTCTACTATATACCAATCTGAAGCTGAAGGAAACTGTAACTTACACAACTACAATACCAACTTACTGGATTGTACCAAAGATGTGGAAATTTTTGACTTAAAATATAAGGGACAGATTTATTTGGAGCATAGATTTATTTGGATCAATTAGCAGAGCTCTAATTGGTTCATCAAAAAGAAATTAGATAGGGTTTTGGTGAAAGTGGAGTGGTTAACTACTTTTCCAAATAATAAAGCCATGTTTTTAGACCTAGGATTCTTGGACCATACCCCGATTAAAGTGGTCAATCTATTAAAAAAGGTTTATTTGAAGCACCCATTCAGGTTTAACAATTTCCTGATCAATGTAGCAGGTTTCCAAGAAGCCGTCAGTAAGGAAATGGAGGTAGAAGTGACTGGTACTAAACAATTCATCTGTTTGTATAAACTAAAGGCTATTAAGCAGGAATTGAAGAAAGTAAATGGAAGTAGAGGTTCTAGCACAATGCAAGGGGTAGAAACTGCTAGGCATCGACTCTCACTTTTACAGAAAGCACTGGTTGATAATCCTACTGATGATATTATTGTGGGGGAGGAGAAGGAAGCACTAAAGTCCTACATGTAAGCAGTTGATAATCATTGCTCTTTATTAATAAAGAGGTCTAGAGTCAACTGGATTAGGGAAGGAAACAGATGCACTAAATTCTTCTTCAATACCATTAAGGCTAGGAGAAATCTCAATAGGATCACCTCGATAAAAATAGAATCAGGGAAGATTTTGAATGAGCAAGCTATAATTGCTTAGTTGTGAAACACTTCCAAAAGATTATAGGATCTGAAGATAATACTAGTTCTTGCAATGAGGATCTCACGAAGTTTATTTCTCCTAAAATTCCTAAAGATCAAGGGATCTCTTAATAAGGCAGGTCACAGATCAAGAGATAAGAGAAGTGATTTTTAAAATGAATGGCTCAAAGGCTCCTGGACCAGATGGACTGAATGGACTCTTCTATCGGAAAACTTGGAATACTACAAGGAATATTATGAAAGAAGCAGTGCATGAATTTTCTAAAAAGGAGTAATCCTCAAAGAGATCAATAAGACTTCCTTATGCTTAATTCCAAAAATTCATAACACTACTACATGGAGCGATTTCAGGCCTATCTTATGCACTAACTTTAGTTACAAGATTGTTGCTAAAATACTAGCCAACAAATTGAAATCTGTGCTACACTACATCATCAGTGAAAACCAAGGAGCATTCTTAAGCAAGCGAAATAGTGGGGACAACATTTTAATTTTGCAGGAACTTCTGAAGGAGTACACAAGAGAAAAATCCCCTCAGAATTACACATTAAAAGTTGATCTCCATAAGGCATTTGACAGTGTTAGTTAGGGTTTCTTACTACAGATTATGGAAGTTATGGGTTTCCCTAATATTTTTATCAATTAGATAAAAGAGTGTATATCTACGATTTTTTTATGATCATGATCAATGGGAGTCCTATTGAGTTGTTTAAAGGCAAAAAAGGAACTTAAGCAAGGGGATCCTCTTTCCCCTACTTATTTCTAATCTACATAGAGACTCTTACCCTCATGCTAAAATATAAGATCTCCACGACTCCAGAATTCAAGTTCCATAGAAAGTGTAAGTTGCTTTCACTAACTAACTTCTGTTTTGCAAATGAACTAATTCTTTTTAGTAAGGATGATATCCCCTCAATTACGGTACTAATGAATACCTTACAAAGCTTTAAGGGGATGTCAGGCTTGAGCATCAATTTTCAAAAGAGTTTCTTCATCTTATCGAAGAGTGTTGCATACCTAGCTAATGATATTTCTCTTATCACTGGAATGGGTAATCAAGATCCTCCTATCACTTATTTAGGTATCCCTATCTTTTAGAGAACCCTTATTGAAAGGATGCAAAGGAGATTCATGAAAAAAAACATTATCCTATGGAGGCAAACTTTAGCTCCTAAAATTGGTTATTATGTCAATGAATACCTATTGGTGTTCTCATATTTTCCTCCCCAAGGGGCAAACTGTGGAAAAAATGATAAAACATTTCCTATGGAGTAAGAGGAAAGGAGAAAGAGGGATGGCCAAGGTCAGTTGGACTCAAATTTGTCAACCTAAAGCAAATGGAGGACTAGGCTTGGAGTCCATTGGCAGATGCAACAAATTCTTACTGTTGAAAATATTGTGGAGAATTTTATGTGAGAAGGAATCATTATGGGTTCAATGGGTGCATACCTATATATTAAAGGGTGAAAGTCTATAGGCAATCATACCTAAAGACAATTTTTCATGGTTCTTTAACCAAATTCTTAGACTAGGGGAGGAAGTACAACATCAAATTACTTACAGAATAGAGACAGGGGATAGAATTTCCTTATGATATGACAATTGGATAGGTCAAGGAGCTCTAATTTACCATCTGATCGCTAGGGATACTCTGGATAGATTTTCAAATAAAGCTAAAGTCAAAGAGTTAATTGCTAATGGTAACTGGGCTCTTTCCTATGAAGAGATCAGAACTCTATCGAATGTCCTTACAGTTAGTCTACTTTAAAAGTATGTATCCCCTCCTTCATTGTATCGTACCACAATGAAGGAGAGGATACATACTTTTGGAATTGACTAGCTGTAAGGGACATAACAAATAGGCAAGCAAAACAACTGAAGTATGGGACAATACCTATAGTTGGACGGGGTAAGTTGATATGGAGAAATACTATCAAGCCAAATGCCAGCTTCTTGAGTTGGTTAGCCATGAAGGATAGACTAAGCACTATGTCTAGACTAAAATTCCTCCATTCCTCTAAAAGATGTATACATTGCAATCTAGATGATGAAGATAGGGACCATCTATTTTTCAGCCGTGAGCTTTCTAATAAAGTATGGAGGCAAGTTGCATCTCTATGTACACTTAATAGCCATCACAACAATCTAAATGTCATTATCCAAGAGATACTAAGGAACCATGCACCCAAACATGACAAGGATGTTTACATGGTAGCCTTTACAACATGTATTCAGGAGATATGACTGGAGAGGAATAACAAAAGATTTGCTGAAAGGGAAAGAGACATACTTACCCTCACAGAAATCATCTCTAATAATATTAGAGAATAACTAGTCATAAACCAGTTGAAGAAGAAATGCAACATGAGAATAGCTATTTCTTGGAGACTCTAACAAGAATCCAAGAATATCCAGTATGTAGAGCAATATTTCCACAACCTAATCTAGCCAGTTATAACACGCACAACAGTTCTGAAGGAGTCTAAAGTTGAGTTCTTAACTTACGAAGCCCTCATCCCTAAGATGGTTACATTAGATCCTCCACGGGTGCTGAAAACTTGTAGTTGAGAGAAGAGAGATAGTAGTCGGAGCGCAAACACACATGAATACCCTTCATGTTTTCTAAGAAAGGAAAAAGAGTGAAGACGGAAAGAAAAGAAGTTACGATGATCAAATCAGAAAGATCTTACCTCCACAACCACCTCGAGAAGATGGTGATTGAGACATTGGAGCCCTAATTAGGAAGCTTCTGGTGAAATATTAAAAAGGGGATCTTTTACTTTACTCGTTTCTACTAAACTCTTATTCTTTTGAATTCGTTTTAATTTTTCAAAACAAAAAAAAAGAAAGCAAGTCTGTACGTCGTTATATTCTCAGGATAGTCTGCGAAATAATAACTCCTTAACACAAAAATGCTTGTGCACATATACGAGGAATACTATTACAAATATACACATACGTTCATGTAGTTTCATATACTCCACGTCTCTTTAACGCCTCTGACTTAATCCAGTTATCGTTTCAGAACAAATATAAGCAAATACACTTTTTTTCTTCGGGCTTGAACTTAAACGAACAATGGTTATTCTCGTGACAATAACCCCACTCAGTCTACTAGGACTTCCCATGCCAACTTCAACTATTGATCTCAAGCTTTTTTTTTGTAGATTTTCAAGAGACGATTCAGTATAAAACTTAGTGGAAATCTTTCAGTACAGTAAATAATCTCCGTCTAATATAATCCATGAACGGTTTTGCAGGAACCCATAAAGTAGGTAGAATATAAGTTCTGTGTACTTGAGCCAACAGAAGCTGAAAAGGAAGGAGAAGGATGAAACATGCGTAACTACACGAGCAGCCCGGACGGGACATATCCAAAGTCAATATAAAAAGAGAAGCTTCATTGGCAATTTTCATGATGAGAGGAGAGATCTTACAGTGCCATAGATATCATAAAGTAACACTCCCCCATTCCAAAGTTCAAACTCTAGCCCCCCACCCTCCTTGACCATGCAGACTAGACCCCACTCACACTCACAACCCCCAACACATAATGCACAAACCCCAATACCCAAACTTCCATTCATCTTCGACCACACCAAGCTAGCAAACAAACATTTGGCCACTTTTTCCAAGTTTATAAACACATCCACATCATCTGCTCTGTACCACTACAACCACTGTGAATTGCAGTGACCTCCTTGGTTGAAAAGAAGCTTAGGGTTATTGATAATGGCTAGTGCTGGTACCTCCTCTATGATCCCGGTCTGCCATGCTCAGAACCCAACTTGCATTTCTCGTATCTTTTCTCCTGTTTTGCATGTTTGAGAATGGAGATTCTGTAAAATGACAGGAGTAGTATAAAGCAAGCAAGCTAGCTAGTTAGCTGCTGCTGCTGCTTAAGCTGGTAGATCAATCAGCTAACGTTTGCGACGTTGAATATCTGATGAACTGCTGAGGCTACTTCATCCGCTGATGCCACCTTACAATCATCTTCTATCTGCCATAACCATACCAAAATTGCACCAAGGAAATGAAATGAAGACAAGATTTTGAAACTGTTCAAAGAGACTCTTAACTTTAAGAAATAGGGAAGGAAAGGAAGTGAAAATATTGAAAAAAGACACTTCCAAAAAATGTTAGTGGACTATAATGAGGGATTCAAATTATGGTTGACCAAACAGTCAAACCAATAAACAAGAGTAGTAAATTAGTAGTGCTTACCTTAAGATTAAACGAATAAAGAACCGTGTTTTGACAAGAAGTGATATTAAGGTGCAGAATTGTAAGC
This sequence comes from Erythroxylum dillonii, assembly GCA_032467995.1. Lineage (NCBI taxonomy): Eukaryota > Viridiplantae > Streptophyta > Magnoliopsida > Malpighiales > Erythroxylaceae > Erythroxylum > Erythroxylum dillonii. The sequence continues at coordinate 4,545,004 of JANKYE010000005.1, read as the reverse complement.
CTTAAATCTTCTATGGCAATGATGGCCCTCAACAACTGCCCCTGTCTTCTTTTACATTGAACCTTCAAATTGACATGGTTCTGTATGATGGTCACTTCTATCTCAGCCGCCTCCAGTTCCTTAATCTCTTCTGCTTCTACCTCATAATGGCCAACCTCCGTCTGTATATTGCTGTCCGAATGCGGAGTAAACAAACCTTCTGACGAAGGGCCTGTTGCCGTTTCTGTTTTTCGCGTACGCTTTTGTGCTTGAAGAGATTGTAGTAGCTGCTCTAGTTCCTTCACAAAGTCTATTGCACCTCCTATAATGGATGCTTGGTCACCCTTTCCGAGCATGAAAAAGAAAGAAAGTTAGTACCTTTTTCAAAGTTTATGAGACCCAGCATTGAGCCATTGAATTGTGAAAGCACTTTGAATCTGTGTGATTAAGCACTGAACTAGTGAGTCTTGAAAAGGGGCAGGGGTATGAAGAAAATGGAGGGTATATATACTCACCCTCTGAACGTAGGAGGGGGGCATGAGAGAACGAAGAGAATTTAGGTGGTCGTTCATCTGTCGGCGGCGGTTGCGTTCAACAGCAATGTGGGTCATTCGTTGGCTCTCTACTTCTTCTTTGTTCTTGACAGGCCTTGTTCGTTTCCGTTTTTTCAGCTCTTTGGTGACTATTGGAGAAGATTTAAAGAATTGGGTTTCGTTAAGCATGGTGTGCTTAGTAGTACATGGAAAAGTAGAGGCAGAGTTGCCTTCCCGTTCTGTTGAGTTCAATTCCTGAAGCTCAGAACTTACACCTTCCATGCAAGAATTAAATTGTGGGTTTTGAAGGTCTTTGGTTTCTGATTTGACAGGTGAATATAAATCAAGCATTTCATGAGTGACACAACTCTCGGGCTCTAATGCTTGAACTTGGCTTATCACGTCCCATGGGTTTTTGAGATGTTGCAGTTTCAATAAGGTCTGAAAGTTTGGTTCTTTGAAGGAAAAAGATGGAGGTGCTTCTACACTTTGAAGCATTTGGAGAAAAGGCACTTTGTCTTCTAGGCTTGGTATTGACAACCTTTGCCTTTCATCTTGTTCTTCAAATCTCAAACTTGAACTCACAAAGCATTGATCTAAACCCCCCTCATCCAGTAGCTCCCCTAAGAACTGCGATAGAAGAAAAACACACAGAAGATTAAGGAATAGTGAAGAAAGGAAGGAAACGATGGAAATTCCTCACCTACTAAATATTGTTGGCTAACTCATAAACTCTCAAGAGAAGCAAAGGGAAAAATGATGGTCATAGATAGGACAAATAGTTGAGTCTCAGAAGAGAAGAAGAGAACAAAAATAGAATGAGAATGGAATGTTGAAGAGAAGAAACAGCAGTTGCAGATGTTAGCATTTACAGAAATACAACACAAATGCATTGAATGCAAACACTGGAGAAGAAGTAAATGCAGTCCATTTAATTGATTCTACTTGAGGAACATTATGGAAAGAGAGAGAGAGAGAGATAGAGGTACTAAAAATGAGCAAAGAAACATACGCAGGAATTAATGTGTCCTTGAAGCCTCTCCATTACAGCCGAGCAGCAGTAGCAGAAGTAGTAGTAGGGAGTGAAAGTGAGAGAGGCAAAGGCACACCCGAAGCCTTAAATTAAATTCCCTTTCTTTTTCACTGGGTTATCAACAGCATTCTATTAGGGATTCTACCAACTCGTGAGTAATAAATGTAACACCCAAAGATGCAGAAGGAGATAGACCCCATATATATACACGGACAATCAAAGCATATGTTCCCTCGGTTTCTGATTCCATAAATGTAAATGTAGGTTCTCGAATGGAATAATATTTAAATGCTTTGAAGAGGACCACCACAGGTATGAGAGAAAGTAACCAAACAGTTCAGAGAAATGGAGCCCAGGAAAGAAGATGGAGTACAGAAACTGAGAAGGATAAAAGTAACTAACAAATTGAAGATTGAAGAAAAAAGAAGGGAACTTGGTAAGAAATGAAGAGAATGGTATAAGAGAAAGTTAAGTGAGAGACAGGTAAAAGGGGTTGGTGGCCAGAGAGGAGGGATGTGTTTTACAAGGTCGGAAGCAGCATTATTGGCTGTGGCAGTTTTGTCCGGCAGCGGGGACAGACAGTTGTGGGGACTAATCTTCAAGAGTACAAGCAAAGATTAGAAAGGCTTTGGAAAGTGATTCTACGGCTTGTGTCAACCCTTCTAATCATATATGTGTGTCTTCCCCAACCTCCTGCCCCTACACCTTCACACTCTCTCCCTTATCATTTTTTTTCTTCCTGTTCTTATCCACACTGTTTCACTCATATTAATGCAAATAAAAGTTTTGACAGGTTTTGTTTGTCTAAAAAGAAAAACTAAAATTCTATAATCAATTTAAATTAATGTTACGAGTAAGACAAAAAGGCTATAATCTAACTTAAAGTGTGGCTTAACATGATGCTGCAATTGACATATACACGTACCATATGTTGAATCATAAAATAAAAGTGACTTGTAATGGAGAGACCAATATTGCTTCCAGAAAAGGAGTTATTCTGTCTTCTAGTTGAATTTACACATGTACTTTAAATTAACAAATCAATTGACAAGTGTTATGCTCTTTTAATACTTTGTTTTACTTACATTAATATTGAACTTAAGATCACAAAATTTCGAATGTCATTTTAAGCCTTCCAAATATTTTAGGTAACAAAACGTGATTTCTCCCTCCTTGCGAGGTCACATGTACTCCATCATATCCAGTACATTAAACTGGATTAGCAGTACTTACTCAATTCTGTATATCAAAAACCAAAGGGGTCCATTTTTACATCATTTGAAAAGTGGGGTTGAGTAAGTGTCCTTAAAATTTGTCAAGTTCTACCATTCGCATTGGATAGCTGACATGTTGCTCAAGTCACCGGATTCCATGTCGACCCACTGCAGGGTATCTTACAACAACTTATTTTATCAGTTTTTTCCGTGCAGTTATTCCTTCTTGTTTTCAGGTGTGTGCTCTTATTCTGGCTCGTGACTGCCATTTTCTCTTGTAACCATAACAGACTTTTTTTCATTCTCCATCTTACAATGCTAAGCCAAGTGAATGTCGGCAAAAGTTTCATGTAATTACGCCAAGGTAAAAAAGAAATCACTTTCTCATTACCTGTCATACTATAAAATGCTGGACAAACAGAAGAAGCCAAATTTGGTTGGCTATATATAATTGAAACAAATTTTGGCATTAATGCGGTAGCATTCCGACCCTTCATTACACCATTAGGTTTTCTCACTTGTTTTTTACTCTTATTTCTGTAATTGCATACTGCAACATTATTTGCATCTCTTCATATAAATTCTTAGCTGTGGAGAGGAAGTATTAATGGAAGATCTTGATATAGGAGTATCAAAACCCTTAAAGCAACTTGCAAGAAAGAATAAATCGGAGTTCATCCAATCAATCCTTTTTCTATCTTGTTATTTATCCCACAGACTAGCTAGAGCGTCCTCTGTAGAAGACGCAACGCAAACGCATGTAGGGTATTGAAGGTTACTTCATTCTCAATTATTTAAAATTTGATTTTTTCCTGACGGAGTTGGGTCCTATCTCACAAGCTGTGGGCTTGTTTTGCATTAAATATGTGTCGGGGCTCAAATTTGTCTCCATGGGATTCTGTCATGTAATGAACAGTGTCCGTGCTTGTTTATGATCGCGGCCTCCTCTCTTCAGCAATTCCCTGTTATTCACTGTCCAAAAGTTTTACTTATTTGCTTTTCAACGACGCAAAATTTGTTTCCACTGCCTTAAGGGACCGGACAACTCTTGTTTCTTTGTGTTGACTCTCGACTACTGCTTACTCGCCAGTCGGGTACGTTATATGTTTTTGCCATGGCTACAAGGTTATCAGTACAATAGCCTTGATTTTTTTTGTAGGAAAATGACATGGGAAGAATATCTCTGGGCACGATTTTTAATCTATGTAATGTTTATACATTTGAACTTTGGACGCGTTGTTTGATAGGAATATGTATGGAAGTAAAAGGTCTGTTGCCTGGAAGTTCTGGTAGATTTTATTTGAGCTTTAGGTATCAAAGCCTGGTACAAGTAGCAAAGATTAATTAGCATGTGACTGCGTTTTCTTTTCATGATTTTCACCTGGAAGAAACAAGCATTCGGAACTCCGACTATTCGCAAAGACGACAAGGGCAGGGCCAAATCAATTATACTCGATTGTCTGATGTCTATGAACCTTATCCAATTTGAACAATTATATGTATGTTTCTTCGTAAAAGATCATTGCAAGCTTGCTAGCCACACAACCAGAGCTAATCATTGACATTTTTAAGAAAACTGCTAAAAAGTTTTGAACTTGCCGTTTCCCTGATTGACCAATCATCGGAAAGATAACGCTCAGATGGCTGACGTTAATCTTTGATTTAATGACTTTCCAATGTCTAATCAATCAAACCCTGTTCTCATCTTAAAAGGTCAAGAATCTTCTAAAAACCAATTCCTGAGTATTTAATTATCTTTCTGCCCTCACCAAATTGCATCCTCAATTTTACCGAGATGAAGGTATGGTATCTGCATATCATGTGATATGGAAATTTTAAGAAAACAAGGTTTTCGAAACCCCTTAATCTTATTGAATCAAAATTCTAATATTTCTATTATAAGAACATGCTAAATTAAATACTAAATCATAAGTTTGAGACCCAATCCTAAAGAAATTAGAAATCAATTTACGTTACAAGGACTTACTTATTGATGTAAATTAATTTCTTGAAGTAACCATGAAGATATTCACGCCTCCCTCAAAAAACTCACTTCTGAAATTTTATTCATCATACAAATTTAGGGTTACAACATTATAATAAGGTATAAATACCTTGACCAAGTCCCAACCCTAATAGTAATTGGTTTGCAAGTCAATTTAATGAAAACTAGGCTAATCCTAACAAATCTAGGAGCATATAGTCTATTGAACATAATCTGATCCAAGTCCTTTTAGGAATGGACTAACCACATTAAAATAAATAAGTCTCAAAATAACCCAGACAAACAAAGCACATGCTACTGTCGGACCCCGACCCTGGAGCCCGACTGCCCCGGGAGGCGAGCCCTGTGGGGGCCCATTCTCGGGACATTTCTT
>JANKYE010000005.1:4465208-4484633 GCA_032467995.1 Erythroxylum dillonii | reverse complement strand
AAAATCTCTCAAATATATAAATTTCAAATAAAATTTTACTAATATTAAAATATATTAAAATAAAATTTAATTTATAAATGATTTATTTTAATACAATAAACTAATTTTTATTAATAAAATAGCAGTTCACATTAAAGAAAATAAAAACTAAAAACATAAAATAAAACTTAATGAAAAATGAACAAACTTTTAATTCAGTGTACACGGAGAGTGAAAAAATTAAAGTATAAAGAGGATTGGATACTTACGCAAATCTGCACGTGTGATCGTTCTATCTGTATTAAACAAATATAGCTCCATAATTAAGATAATTATGTGAAATTGCATTGATGAGTCATTAAAATTCAAAAGGATTGATAAGTGGTACTTTCTCCGATTTATAATAAGTGTCGTTTTAGAAAAACGCACGTTTATTAAGAAAGCTAATGAAATTATAAATACATCCTTATTAATACTCTCATGAAGTTACCTCGTGACCCATATGAAGTTATAAATATGAGAGACATTGTATGTTAAATTGTCTTGAAATTATGATTTGTTTAATTAAGATGGAAGAGAAATTAAAGGTTAATTTTGAAAGTAAAATTATAAACATACATACAAAGTCAAAAATGACATTTATTTTAAATAATTCAAATATATTTAAAACGATACTTGTTATAAATATCAGGGAGTAGCATTTACCATCCATTTAATTACAATTAGTAAATATGAATAATGGCCTTGTTGGGTATCTCATTAAGTTGGTCGCCGATAGCCGTAATTAAATGGAGATGATTGTACAAGTCCAGCTATTGACCATTTTCTATAAGAAGGGACAGGGGCATTCCTATCAAGTTTGCGGTGGTTGTGCGAGAAAATTGAGAAAGAGTGACCCATCCCATCATATCTCTTTTTAGTTGGTGGTGGTTGCACAAGGTAGACTCTGAGAGGTCTACGGTTGTTTAAGAGGTGCTTTTCTATGGAGATTTTAAGGTCGAGGGTCACCGTTCAGACGGACACTTCGCCCCGCAGCCTTGTTGCTAACAATGTCAATCTGGGACCCATTTCTGATATGATATCCTTCATTTGGGCTCACCTCAAAATTCCCAAACAAAATCCTTTCTCTATCCATGCAGGTAGGTTGCACTTCTCATGCGCATAGTAAAACTAACCCCACCCGAAAGCTACAATAATCACCATGAAAACAAAGGCTAATGTCCTCATGTGTCTTTGGCCTTTTTATGTCCCTCGCACCGCATATAAATGCTCCACTCTATACATACTCTTCGAACTACAACCAAAACCAGTTAAGTTCCTACCTTCCATTTCTAAATTCTGTCCTTTCTAATTCTCTCTCGGCTTGCTCGTTTTGTAATGTCAGAAAATATGAGCATATCCGTAAATGGACAATCTCAGGTCCCTCCAGGGTTTCGATTCCATCCCACAGAAGAGGAGCTCTTGCATTACTACTTGAAGAAGAAGGTTTGTTATGAGAAGATCGATTTAGACGTGATTCGTGTTGTTGATCTTAACAAGCTCGAACCATGGGATATTCAAGGTTTGTGTGACTCTATATACTGTTGATAGATCTTAGATTCCGTGTTCACCTGGGGATGCTAAAAGTAGTTTTGGGTTTTGTAGAGACGTGCAGAATAGGAACCACCCCTCAAAACGATTGGTACTTTTTTAGTCATAAAGATAAGAAGTATCCCACAGGTACTCGCACGAATCGAGCTACAACTGCTGGGTTTTGGAAGGCTACAGGACGCGATAAGTTGATATACAGCAATGGTAAGCAGATCGGAATGAGGAAGACGCTTGTGTTCTACAAGGGCCGAGCCCCACATGGACAAAAGTCCGACTGGATTATGCATGAATATAGATTGGACGATAACACAACTGAAATCAATGTAAGCCCCTTGTCTGCTTCCTGTAATCGTTCAAGCTACTGCATATAACAAGAAAATTTCCTCGCAGACCTCTTACGTCAGCTAAGAAGTTGATGCCTGTTTGGTTTCTAAATCCAGGTTTCCAGTGAAATGGGAGAGGCACAACCAGAGGGATGGGCTGTTTGCCGTATCTTTAAGAAGAAGAATCTGCACAAAACCCTAGACAGCCCTCTAAATCCATCACCATTTATCACTGCAGAGACGAGGACATCCCAGATGTTCTGCTCTTCCAGCGATGGAGCTCTAGATGAAATACTTCAACACGTGGGAATGGCATGCAAGGAAGAGAACGAAGCTAACATTATTAACAGCGGAAGATACACGGTAGACAGCAATGGCTACAATGAGAGGTTCATGAAGTTTCCGAGCCTAGAGAGTCCAAATTCCACCAGTGGCCAAAGCCAAAACTGTTACCAGCCCGTGATGCTAAAAGACACTGAAGATTCGATAACCAATCAGATGAGTTGCGCCAACCCAAACCCGGTTTATTCCATCGACTCGAGAGTACTCCCCAGCTGGGCAGCACTTGATCGCCTTGTAGCTTCACATCTAAATGGCCAAAACGAAACTTCGAGGCAATTAGCGTGCTTGGGTGATCCCGCCCTGTCCTATTACACCCCAACCAACCATCACGATCCCCAATTACCAGCCCTACGATCATCATTTTCATTACCATCAAGCAGGTCTTACCATGGAAATCAAGATTTCAACAGCGAGGTTGACCTGTGGAATTTTACAGCCAGGGCACCGTCAGACCCCATTTTCCACGTGTCCAACCCTAGTGTATAACAGAAACAACCCTACATGTAATCATATCGTTTAGGACTAAAGTCAGAATGAGTATAATGACAGCAGTAATGTGATAATACAAGTGTTATAGCATAAATAAATTTGAATGAGTTCTTAGATGGAGTGGCGTTGTCAACCATCAATCCATTCCATACTGTCCATTATCTCAATTTTTAGTTTGTTATTCAGAAACCCAGCGACGGGTGGCATGATAGGATCTTTCTAACTGCAATAATAGTATGGCTTCTTTTTTATGTTTCTTACAATTAGATGTTTCACGATAAGTCATGTGCATAATTATTTTTGAATCAAGTCATGAGCACATGGTTTGTCGGTCTGTGTTACTTGGTCCCCGCAACATTATCAGAAGACGTTGCAGGACAAGGCGGGTTTTGCACAGTACTTCCTCCAGCACGCCACCTCCCCACCTAGTGGCGACCCCCTTTTGACAACTACGTAGTTTCCTAAATTTTAAAATCCGACAGCGACCACTTTAGGAGTTTATATGTACGGCCATTCTTTGTCTTTTTTATTTTTTTAGGGTCTTATCATGTTTCCTCCGCTCTTACTTTCCTTCAATAGGCTTACGAGAGCAGAAAATTTATTCCCCGTCAATTCAATTCGTCTTGTATATCCCCATAAACTATGAAAGAATATTTACTATTGGGTGAATTAATTGGAACTAGCCCTTGTCTAACTCTAAGCATTCTAATAAACAGATTTCTTATTTATATTAGTTTAGTTTGAAGTGCTTGGATTTATACAATTATATCCCTCTAACTTTATCTGATAACATATTTTGAAATTTAATCAATGACGTACGCATTCTTGAACATACTAAAAATATCACCATAATTAATTTATAAATTGAATTAGAATAATCGACTTGGGTACTAACACTGTACATAAGTTTGGAGCATGTAAAACTTATGATTGAATTGAGGACCATTAGATTATATTGCATGATTAGTAAAATTATAACTAAAGTGTAATTAGCACTTCTTCGGGTTCAAAAAAGCAAGTTGGGGTCTATATATGTCTGCTTGTGCTTTTTGTTGTACTATTATAAACAAATAAAAAGACAACCTGCAAGCCAAGTGAGGAAAATGAGAAATACCATGTATTAGGAAGAAGATGACAATGTTTCAAGTTTATGGGTGACACAAAGACTTGTCATGGTAGAAATTCTTGGACCCATGAGCAATTTCAAAGCCACAAAGCTAAGAAAGACAAAGTTTTGGTTATTGAACAAATCGCCAATTGACTTCAGATGCAAATGAATAAGATATATATAATTCATTGTTTAAGTACTATTTCTCATCATTTCAGGACATGAAAATTATGAATTGCCGTAATAATAATTATGATTTATTGTATAATAATTATAGATAACAAGGTTGCAATTACAAATATAATAACATATCTAATTCGGTATAGTTCCTGTACATTTTTTAAATTACGGTAACATTTCAACAATAATTATAATATTGCAGTTATAATGATTAAATTATTATGACCTTCACTATTAATTATATGGAAATTCATGGGCCGTCCTGCATTAAATCATTTGTCGATTTTGATATTAATCACAGGAACTTACGTTGGCCATGTCGTTTGTATAACAATTTACATGTACGTAGGTATTCGGGATTTCTTTCTCAAGATTGGTCGTTCGATCAAGCTTTCAATGTGGCATATGCAAAACTCTTTCTGGTTACCAACTTACCAATCACTGTCCCCGCTGTTAAAAGGTATCAAAAATCTCATCAATCAATAGGAAACCTTTCTAATTTGGAAAAGAAATTATTAAAATTAACATATAAGTTATTGGATAAAGCATGAAAAATACCATATTGTCAAGCCAAATGCAAAGACATTCAGCAATTTTTTCTGAACTAAGATTTTATATTGCAATTGCTAACTATAGCGATAATTATCAATTACTATAATGATAGTGGTTATAGTCAAATCATTTGGGACATCTTAATTAGGAAAAAAAATGGTATTTCTGGACAAGGACCTAACTAGTATGCATACGTTCTTCATGTATTCCAACTCTTCAACTATGCAAGTGCGGGCAGATTTAAATGTAGTTTCCTCAAAAGCATAGAAAAGATTTATTCTTAATGGAATAAAGATTTAACATCCTACTAAATGTCATGTAGCTAGGAAGAAAAGCAGTTCATTGTCAGCAGAATAATTGACCTTCGGCCTAACAATAGTGGAATATCTATATATGACAAGTTGAATGGGGCCCTTTGAGACACCGATTGATAATATTTAAATATTCTATCAGAATTGCAATTCATTTTTTACCAAAAAAGTGAAAAAGACTTATGAGGGTAAGAGACAGAGTCTAGATCTTCTGTTTAATATTATGGTATTTTATTGTGTCCAATAAATTTCAGTCGTTTATTAATGTAGGTCCTATATGAGACTCACATGGGGCCCACAAAATAAATGACTGAGATTTCATAAGACAGAATAAGACAGAGTAAAACTGGACAAAAGATCTGGTCTCGTATTGATATACGTTGTTGTTGTTTCAGTAAACCTATTTATATATAATATAATCAGCGATGTACACACCTTTTCAAAAGAACTAATTTGAAAACGCAGCCAAACGTTTCTTCTCTCGTTTTCCTTGAGTTGGGATATGCCTACATTCAAGAAAGTCAATCCCTAGTTTGAAATTTATTCCGATGTAAGGTTAGAGTGATTAAAAGTAAGCATAAGCAATGTTTCTACTAAGAATGGATCGAACAGTTTGGTTAAGAGAAGCAATCATTCATGACCCAAAATTCCAAGCCAGGGAAAGCATGAATCATGATCAACACTTACGTCAAGACCCACCAGCCAATGTTGTGTGGAACCACCGATTGCGTTCATCGACAAGTTATGCATTCATCAACTGGCCGAGCTGGTCAGCAAGCTCATGTCATTATGATCTCCATGTTTCTAATGGTTGTTAGTGAGGACTTTGGAGAGAGCTTCTGAATCGATCAATCAATCCTTGCTTTTACTTTCCTGAAGATGTTGATTACGATAATTCGACCAACTAAACATACAGTAATATCTCTAGGTGGGTTAATCAAGTTAGGTTGGGTAGGGTATAATTGGGCAACGTGTTACGTAAGGATGAAATTGTAGCACCTACATGGTACTCGCTATGGAAACTCCCATCTCTTTTTGAAAAACAAGGGAAAGGATCATTTATCAAAAGAATATTTGACGTGACTCGGATCATTAAAACATCGCTTTCCTGAAATTCTTTTACAGGACTTATATACAGTGGTCATGATTTTCGTGCCCATTACATTTATACTCTTTCCGCTAGAGTCCAGCCAGCTAGAAAACATTAGGTTTACTTGAACGAGGAGACACCTTTACCCTACCTTCTCCAAGTGATATGTGAGAGATCATCGATTCCCTTATAAAATTATGGCCCATATTAAGCGATTAAGCCATCAATCAATTTTCTATTCCTTGAAAAGATAACAAGTTATGTAATACCCGTAGAGCTGAAAATATTATTTACTTGAAAATCATTTTAACTTATAGTAGAGCAACGACTCATTTAGTGTAAATTTTTTTCTTTCCCTTATTTATCATTAGTAGGCTTCTTAATTTTTTAAATTATGTAATGTCTTAGGTTTAAATTAACCCGAAAACAATTTTAAAAATTATAAAATAAAAATAATTACTTAAGAGTTTGGTTAAACAATTTTAAAAATTATAAAATAAAAATAATTACTTAAGAGTTTGGTTAATAATTTTTCCCACTTTTTATCTCTTATTTTCTTCTATATTTGAAATCTGACACATAATCTTACGTGAGTTGTTCCACACTCTCCTATTTAAACGTTTCATATTCACTACAAGAAAAATGTGGATTAGTGACGGAAAGTTAGCGACGGAACAATTACCGTTAGAAATTAGTGACGGAAAGTATATTTTCGTCGCTAAAATTGAGTGATTTAACGACGGTACTACTACTCGTCGCTAAATTTGGAGGGAATTCGTCGCGGCAAAATTAGCGACGAAAGTTAGCGACGGAAAAATACCGTCGCTAAATATGGAGGAAATTTTTGGCGAAATAAAAAATTTTGAGTTTACCTACGGAAAATTTCGTAACTAAATTCCGTCGGTAAATGGAGCTAGTGATGGAAATTTTCGTTCCATCGGTAAAAAGGTGGAAATTATAGGCGGAATAAATTTTTTTTTGAATTTACCTATAGAAATTACCGTCGATAATTCCATTGGTAAATTCTTTTTAAATTCCGACATCTCCCTCCCACTTGTGTCTTCTTCTTCCTTTCTTCTTCCTCCTTCTTCCTGTGTCTCCTCTTCGGTTTTCTTGGAGCCCATTTCTCTGTTGTGGACTTCTTTTCTACTCGTCGGTGTTATCTTCTCCAACCATTGTCATCGTGTCCTTCGATAGAGGTATTTTTGCAATTACTGTTATGTTTTTTCGTATATTAGATGAAAGTTAATTTGGGTATTTATTACTTTCGTTTATTTGTGTATTTTGTGATTGGAAAATAACTTTAAGTATAAATATTAGTGATAGAAGGGACAAGACATGATTTTAGTTTTGATATTGGGATAAGTTTTTGATACATGTAAGGTGTTTGATGAAATTTCTGTTCTTTAAAAAAATAATTTCAGTTCTTTATTTTTTGTTCTTTTTTAGTATGAATTTCATTATTTCAATTCTTTTACTTGAAATAATGAAGTTATCTTTAAGATAGCTTCTACAGAAACTAAACACTTTGCAGATAAATTTTAAAAAATAGTTTTCAGCAAATTTACCGATGGAAAAAAAATTTCCGTTTGTAAAATATTTGATTTAGTGACGAAATTTTTTCCGTCGCTAATTACCGACGGAATAGCCAATTCCGTTGGCAATTTTCTGACAAAGAAATTTTTATTTTATACCGTAGGTAAATTTACTGAAGGAATAAATTTACAGACGAAATAATTTCCGTCGGTAAATTTACCTACGGCCGTATCTCTGACAACTTTTTTCGTCAGTAAATTCCATCGCTAAATAAGGTTACTGACGGAATATGTCCAAATTTTGTCGGTAATTGTTGTCGCTAAACTCCATTTTTTTTATAGTGATTATTTTAAATCTTAATCTATTAGCTAAAATTTATCATCATTTTTCAATATAAAAATATATTAAAATCCTAGCATAACGGTCAAAAAAACTGCAAGCACACAAAATCGTTCCTAGTACCTACTCATTAGGTATTCCAAGGTCGTCTTCCACAAGGACTAAATAATTCACTGCCAAATTAATTCTAATTACTTGAATGAAATCGACAATAAACTTTAAAAGAAGATTGGAGTTTAGTAGACAATAAATTGTAAATACTGAAAAATAACAAATAGGGATAAATTAATGATTTGAAATTAGGACTTGGGATTTACCGACTCAAAAGATTAATTCATACATTATGAAATTGATTGAATGTTAGGTCATGAAAATAATTGCACAACTTTACCCATATCTTTTCTCAAAGCATACAAGAGTATCTAACTAGTTGATTACCATCTCTCAATGTGCAAACTAACTAGTTAAATCTATGAAAAAACAAGCAACCACAAGTTATCACACTAGCTTAGGATATCTCTATCTCTAAGACTAAAGTGTTTATCTTCCTAAAGCATAAACCATATTTCACCTCTCAGTACATCATATGATTACTAAGATTGCATCTATGGAGATCAAGCATAGAAACAATAGTGAAGTTTAAGATAGATAAATATAACCCAATAACTTTCATTCAACACTCATCAATCCATAACATTCAAATCAATCCCCCAAATAGGCTACATCCCTCACCCTAAATGAGGTTTAGTTCCAAAACATAATAACAAAAACCATACACACAAAAAAGCTCGACATTCAAGAAAGAGTAGAGAGAGAAAGTAGTAAGAACACAAGACAAGGTTGCTTCCAATCTTTGATGCAATCCTCAAAAATCCCTATCTTCCCTCTTATTTTGTGCCTCCTTAAGTGGTAACCTCGTTTTCAGTGTCCAGCCCCCCCTCCCCTCTTTAGGTCTTCAAAATGAGTATATATATTGTCTTGGATCTAAAGAAACTTAGTTTTTACTACACAGGGGAGAGCAAATCGGGGCCGCCCATGTCCATTAAACGGACCATCTTAGGTCTAGAAGTGCATTTTGCCAAGCAATGTCCATTAAATGGACCTTCTTAGGTCTGAGAGCGCATTTTTCCAGGAGATTTTCGTTAAACGGACATGGACCAATCCATAAAATTCACACCTTTGACCCTTCAGTTGACAAAATCTCTTCTCAGAGTCTTCTCGGAAGTTATAGAACTCGGAGTCCTCTTTGAAAGCGTCCTTGATTGACCTTAATTTGACATCCACAAGAAATGCTATGCCTTTCACCCCCACAATCTATTAATTTGTACCTATCAAGCAGCAAAGTTGAAATGTGTGAGAATTAACCAAATAAAGTTTCAAATCCATATAGATAAGTCAAATTAATTCCAATTCAACCCAAAATCATTTAAGAATAATTTGACTTATCAAATTCCCCCACACTTAGACTATTGCTTGTCACCAAGCAAAATAAAAGAAAACTAACTACTAAATCCTTAACTAAATTATTGATTCCACTTTCGTAGGTTTATGGTGGCATTTAGTTTATGCCACAATCCTTTAAACCACTATGTGTCCATAATGGAGGAGTTATAGTTTTCTATAGTTTACTTAAAACGGATGATACCCACAAACATTTCCCTTCCATCATTTCATACCTAACCATCACCATAGCTTAATCCAATGAGTTGAAAGCATTATAGGTAAGAATTGAAACATAGAAATAGGATCACATAATACTTCATAATCTAGATCACAACTAAGTAACAATAAGATCTCATAATGTTTCAATTAATCAAGATAACATGCTATGAATGAAGTCTCTCATAAAGCATTCACTTTCACACACAAATGGTTAAGGGTTACTCTCAATCATCTTCTCATGCATATCCCTTACGATAAGCTTGCATTTTATCTACTTCTCCACTACTCTCATCTATGGCATATCCATGAATCAAAAAGGTCTTTATTTATTAGGTTGTAATATGGCCAAAGGGGAAAGTGGGCTATGAAAGAAAGGATAGGAATTCAAATATTCAACAATTAGTATAGCAGAAATTACAAATCTTACAATCATGATGTTTATGAAACTCCACCAACTCTATTATCACAATTTTCCTCATTCCTTTACCTTAAAATCTAAAGTACACATGCTTTGCTTATTATTATCACTTTTTATTCTTTTTTTTGTGAATGATTTTTTTTTTGATAGCATACTTCTTCAATTACTATTAAAAAAAATACCCCCACACTTTTTCCTTTGGATGCCTATAAATAAAAATAGTAAATGCGCAACATTGATAACTCTACTAACCATTGAATAAGGGTAAACTTGTTTTTCTTGGTTCAAGGTTCGTTGGAGTAGGTTTACAAAGAAAATGGCTCAAATACAATCACTAGGCACAAAGGGTTCATTAGGGGATTGATGTATAGAAAGGGTTAGCTATTTGGCTTAAGCTCAATCCTAGTGCCTCTTGTCACCTTCATGAACATACCATAAAATGATTATATAACCTCGAAGAGATGCAATGCAAGTTCTATAAGTCAACATACATGTAAGAGAAAATCATATCACTCGCAAGAAAAGTATAATTGATTGCAATCCTTTAGGCTCAAATTAGCTCACTTGGTGATGTTTTCTTGTTCAATAGCATGCTCATTCAATCAATTTAACTTTAGATCATCCTATTGTGACAAGGTATGTAATCTAATTAATCATATTATGCATTTTATTCACGGTCAATCTCAACCATAATGTAATTAATTCATTAAATTGAACTATAATGACAATTAGGCATGAAAGATGTTAAATTAATAGCTTTTTTTGTGAATGATTTGATGCGATAATGATTTAATGCAAAACAAGGTATGCACTACCATTCAATTGATGCGAGAATGATTTAATGCGATACAAGGTATGCACTACCATCCAATTTATCCTCCCCCACACTTAAAATTCACAATTTCCTCAATGTTAGGAAAGATTAAGGAAAAGCACTGCAATTCACGAAAAGTATAGGAAGGGTAAATAAACCTCCTGAAACAGTGGATTGCTTAATTCCGTACCCTGAAAGTTTATAGCTCTCATCAAATACACAAAATATGAAAATAAAGCAAAATAAAACTGAAGTTAGTGCTATAATGTACCAATTAAAAATCAAAGCTAGGTCTAGATGAAATGTAAAATACATGTGAGTGTGGACACAAATGAAATCTTAAGGCCCTATGCTTCATTGTTCTAGTAGTGGTTGTTGATGCTGCTCCATAAAAGCCTTCAACATCGCTTCCATTCTTACTTGCGAAGCTGCGAGATCGACCATTTTTGCTTGAATACCTCTTATGTCTGCTTGCATTTGAACCAGAGTTGGAGTATCACCTGAAGCTGGAGGGCCTCTTGGTCTTTGTGCAACAAGAGTATCAGAGTAATGCCTTGCCCGAAGTGAATTGATTCGCCCATGAGGGGCATTGTCCTCAAACTCAAATTCTCTCATCTTGTCAGCACTAATGACATCCCCCTTAGTAGTAAGAGCCACTACTTCATTCCTTTTTATGACCTTAAGATGATGAAACAATTGGCTCAATAAAACTGGAAAGACGAACGCCTTGGTCTCTGCCTTATGGTGGACCACTTGCCACATTGCGGTCATAATCAGTTTGGCAGCAACAATGCCTTGGAATTGATCGTCACAGAAGAACGTCTTATCCAAAATGAACAAGTCTTCATTTCAGAGGTATCCGAAAGTCACTGGCCTTAGGCATTACGTTACGTGCCAGTAAGAAAGCTGCTAACCTCGGGGCTATATCCAGATATTTGCAGTGCATAAAGTATCGCTGGTTTGTCAGGCGCCAGGTAGCTTGAATCCCAAGCCGATCTATAGCATCGTGCTTATCCCACGTGTTATCACATGAACATCAGGCCCTCTTGTCAAAAGATGGGACATTGCCTCCCATTGGTAGCTCTAAGTGGCTGCAAATCCGCTCCTCAGTGATCACCACCTTTTCCCCATTTACTCTTAAGGTGAGCACTGATGGTTGTTTCCCAGCTACTGCACTCAGATTAGCATAAAATTATTTAACAGCCTCTAATAATAGGCACCTTTGAGGGTCAACAATTTGCCCCAGTGGAATTTGTCCAAATTTGCTCTTACATCCCACTTTTCATCTATAAACTCCGCCATTGATATCTCAATCACAAACTAATTTTTCTTATTCTTATTATACCACTCTCCACATTTCTCATTGATAAACAGTGGTTGTTTAGGGATAGGTTCATCTTGAACCAGATTTTTCCCTCTCACAAACCAAACGGATTGCCCAGTGTTCTTTCTAACAGATTGCTTAAATCTTGACATTTTCTTGTAGCTTCATAATCAAACTCTTCAATTTTAATCTCAAAACTCCCCACAATCCAAATCTTTTTAGTCTCAACCAACCACAACTAGAAAGTTAATTCAATCACAGCCAAACCCTTTAATCTAAACCAGCCATCAACGTCAACCACATAACTACTGAATTCATCCCAACGCTTCACTTCAAATCACAACCCTAAGATTCAATTCAATCTTATTCTCTTTCAAATTGAATAACACTTCAATTCAAATCACAACCCATCATTCATAACAAAATCTGAAATTAAGCTTAAATCTCAACACAATCTTGCCCAAATTCTATAAAATCCACTAATGTTCACCTTCAATCATCAACCCATAAAATAATGTATAGAACACTTACCCAATAGTATTGAAGTGGATTTAGCATGTATTTCTCCCCCTAATCTCAAGGAACTCCTTTGACGTCTTTAACTATGGCAAAAGATAGAGTTTGAGGAACAGGGGTTTGGCTAGAATGGAAGTTTGGTGTATGTTTTGGAGAAGGTAGAGAAAAGGAGAGGAACGAAATCTTGTGCTAGAAGGGTTGGCGTGGGTGGAGGTAGGGTGACAAATGGCAGCGTGGGTGGAGGCAGGGTGACAGACGGCAGCGTGGGTGCGAGAGAAAAGTGCAAGAAAAGAGAGGAAGAAAGGGTTTTTTAATTTTGACCACTTAACAATGTTCGTTTAACGGATCTTTACGGGTCAGATTGGGTGTTTGGGAAATGCATGTCCGTTAAATGGACTTTACTGAAGTTATATGTTCGTTAAGCAGACATCAATGTCCGTTTAATAGACCTTTATAGGTCTGATTGCGCTATGTTGCGTTTGATGTCTGTTTAACGGACATTATGTCCATTAAATGAACATTCTCAAATTTTTCAAAATTTTTCCCATATTGTCCACTCTTCTTTTGTTCCTTCTAACCATTTAATGATATCCTAAGTTCACATGTAAGATGTATGAGTGCTAAAAATGCAAGAACACCAAAATAAAACAAGGAGACATTGCCACTTACCTCCTCCACGTTTTACATGATTCTCACCTTTAGGTTTGAAGGGTCGCGTTCACGTCATTCCTCAGAGGCCATTGGAATGTCTCGCAAACGTTATCCCTAAGCACACATAACAACTAGAATAAGAAGATGTGATAAAAAGTGAAAATTCAAAAAGAAATAAAAAAGAGTTAGAAACATTTGCCTCCCAATAAGCGCTAAATTTAGTGTCCTTAGCTGGACTCGGCCAATCCTGATGTCAATTTTGGAATCTGAAGGTGGAAATACATCCAACCATTTCTCCCTCCAAATAATGCTTAAGTCTTTGCCCATTGACCACAAAGGGATCTTGATCATCCCTTCTAATTTTCACAGCTGCATGTGGGTGTGCTTTCATCACCACGAAGGGTCCCGACCACATTGATCGTAATTTCCCTAGAAATAATTTTAAACGGGAGTTAAATAATAGAACTTTTTGACCAGGTTTAAATTCTCGTCAAAGGATATGCTTGTCGTGGAAGGCCTTACTTCTCTCCTTGTATATGCGAGCATTCTCAAAAGCATCAAGGCAAAATTCATTTAGCTCATTCAATTCCATTAGGCTCCTTTGTCCCGCTTCCTTGAAATCATAGTTCAACTTCCAGATTGCCCATAATGCCTTGTACTCAATTTTAACCGAAAAATGGCAAGATTTTTCAAAAACTAACCTATAAGGAGACATCCCTAATGGGGTCTTGTATGTTGTCCTGTATGCTCATAGAGCGTCATCAAGCTTCAATGCTCAATCCTTTCTTGAGGTATTAATAGTTTTCTCCAAAATTTGCTTGATTTTCCCGTTAAATATCTTAGTTTGCCCCGCTAGTTTGAGGGTGGTAGGTGGTTCCAAACTTGAAATGGCACTCATATTTCGCCAGGAGAGATTTGAATTGATGGTTCTGAAAATGCACCCCGTTGTCACTGATGATTGCTCTTGGAACACCAAACCTTGAGAATATGTGCTTCTTGAAAAATTTGACCACACTGGCTCCCGTGTTGTTTAACAAAGTTGTGGCTTCCACCCACTTGGATACATAATCTACCGCCACAAGAATGTATTCATTGCCGAAGGATACTGGAAACAGTCCTATGAAGTCTAGACCCCATACATAAAAAAGTTCCATTCTAGAATTCCTCATTGAGGCATCTCGTGCTTCCTACCAATATTTCCCATTCTCTGACACTTATCGCAAGTCATGGCGAAAGTCCTAGCATCCTTAAAAAAAATCGGCCAATAAAGTCCGAATTGTAAACCTTTGCCGCTGTTTTGTTGGCCCCATGGGGCCCTCCATAGAGAGAAGCATGACAATGATGTAAAACTGATCGCATTTCTTCATCAGGTACACATCTTCTAATCACCCCGTCGGCACATCTCCTAAAGAGTAACGGATCTTCCCAAAAGTAGTTCCTTACCTCATATAGGAATTTCTTTCTACTATGATATGTATAATCAGCAGGAATAATGTTAGATACCAAAAAATTGACATAATCAGCAAACCAAGGAACGTTGTCCTTAACAGACCATAGATTCTCTTCAGGGAAGGCATCATTGATTAGTTCCTCTCTAGTTTCTCTCCTGTTCCAGCCGAGAAAGATGGTTAGCTACTAAGTTTTCCAACCCTTTTTTGTCCCGAATTTCCAATTCAAATTCCTGCAAGAGTAAAATCCATCTGATTAATCTTAGTTTTACATCCTTCTTTATGAGTAGATATTTCAGAGCAGAATGGTAAATGTAAACATTGACTTTGGAGCCAACAAGATAAGATCTAAATTTATCAAATGCAAAAACTACTGCTAGTAATTCTTTCTCTGTAGTAGCATAATTAGTTTGAGCATCATTAAGAATTTTGTTAGCATAATAAATGACATGTAATTTCTTATCCTGCATTTGCCCTAAGATGACCCCAAGTGCATAGTCACTAGCATCATACATCAGTTCAAAAGGGAGATTCCAATTCGGTGTTGCCATTATAGGAGTTGAGTTAAGTTCCTTCTTCAACCTATTAAAAGCACAAAGACATTCATCAGTAAATTCATAAGGAACTTCCTTTTGCAATAAAGCACACAATAGTTGAGAAATCTTGGAAAAATCCTTGATAAATCTGCGGTGGAACCCGACATGTCCAAGAAAACTCATCATTGCTTCAACCGAATTAGGAGGTGGCAACTTGTTGATGACTTCTAATTTCGTTGGATTCACCCCTATTCCATTGTTGGAGATTTTATAGCCTAAGACGATTCCCTCTTGTACCATGAAATGGTACTTTTCCTAATTCAGTATGAGATTGGTTTCTTCACACCTTTCTAGAACCTGTTCTAAGTTGAACAGACATGCATCAAAAGAAGAACCAAAAATAAAAATAATCGTCCATAAATACCTTAATTATATTCTCCACCATGTCGAAGAATATAGACATCATGTAGCATTGAAAAGTGGCAGGAGCGTTGCACAAGCCAAAGGGCATCTTACGATATGCAAATGTACCATAAGGACAAGTGAAGGTGGTTTTCTCCTGATCCTCCAGGGCTATCGGAATTTGGTTATAACCTGAATAACCATTTAAAAAATAGTAATAATCATGCCCTGCTAATCTTTCCAACGTTTGATCAATAAAGGGAAGAGAGAAGTGATATTTCCTAGTTGCTGCATTCAATTTTCTGTAATCTATACAAACCCTCCACCCTGTCACAAACCTAGTGGAAATTAATTCATTCCTATCATTAGAAACAACAATTTTGCCAACCTTCTTGGGCACTACTTGCACAAGACTTATCCAAGAGCTATCTGAAATAGGATAGATAATTCCTGCATCAAGTAATTTAAGTACCTTAGATCGCGCAACATCCTTCATGTTAGGATTGAGCCTCCTTTGACTTTCCACACTAAGTTTGTGGTTTTCTTCCATTAAAACCCTGTGAACACAAATAAAAGGGCTAATTCCCTTTATGTTAGCAATGTTCCAAGCAATCCAATTTATGTTCACGTAACACCCATAATAACTTTTGCTCTTGAAAGGAATTCAAAGAAGAGGAAATGATAATCAGATATGTATGTGATTCTCCTAAAAATGCATATCTCAAATGAATTGGAAGTTGTTTTAGTGCAGGGTTTGGTGGGCTCAATATGGAGGGTAACAATTTAGATTTATGAGGGCCCAATTCTTCAATTTGGAATCTATACCTAAAATCATTACCTTGCAATCTGTATGCATAGACCACTAACTCATTGTTCAATTCATTCTCTTCTATTCCTAAAGTTAAGCATGTTTCTAAAGCATCATCACACATCAGTTCGGGAATGGATTCAAATGTAAGAGAATCAATTACATCTATCCTATAAGTGACTTCATCGAAAGAGGGACCCTTTAAAACCTTGAAAATGTTAAACACCTCTTCCTCATCACCCACTCTCAAAGTTAGCTTACTATCTGGAACATCAATCAATGCGCCACCAGTGGCTAAAAATGGTCTTCCTAAATTATAGGAACCTGTATGTCAAACTTCATCTCAAACACAACAAAATCTCCTAGAATTATAAGCTTACCAATTTTCACCAGTAAATCCTCAACTATACCAATGGGGTATCGAATTGATCTATCAGCTAGTTGCAGTGAAATCGTGGTTGGTTTGAGTTCGCTAATTCCTAGCCTGTTATAAAAAGACAAGAGAATAAGATTAATGCTTGCACCTAGGTCATATAAACATTGAAAAACATTAGATTCGCAAAAGTGACAAGGTATAGTGAAACTCCCTTGATCCTTTAACTTAGGGGGTAGTTTATTTTGTAAAATAGAACTACACTCCTCAGTTAAGGCTATCGTAGCAAAATTATCGAGCTTCTTCTTGTTGGAGATGATTTCTTTCAAGAACTTGGTATATGCAGGCATCTCAACAAGGGCTTCAGTAAACAGGATATTGATTTGAATCTTCTTAAAAAGGTCAAGGAATTTCTAAAATTTGGAATCATCATGCTTCTTCTTGACCCTTTGAGGATATGGTATGGGTGGTACAAAAGTGAAGTCTGAACTTGGTGAAAACTCTTTCTTTTTTGTTGTCTCTTTTTGTTCTTCGCCTTCACCCAAATTCTCACCTGCTACCTCCTTAGCTTCCTTCTCTTTAGGAACTACACCTTCTATCACCTTACAACTTCTTAAAACAACTGTCATACAATCTTGTTTTAGGTTCACTTGGATATTGCTAGGCAGCTTCCCTTTACCACTTTCGCTTGCCTCTTTTGCCACTTGACTGATTTGCACTTCTAAATTTCTAATGGCAGCTTGGTTTGATTGAATATTCTGCTCCATTCTATTCATCGCTTGAGAACTAGCTTGGGAAATTTGATCCATCTTGCTCATCAGTTGAGAAAACATATCCTCAAGCTGATCTACCTTTTTCTCCCACATGAGAGGGAATTGTTGTGGTGCAGAAGATGAAAGGGATGAATACTGCTATTTCAATGGTGCTTGGAACCCCGGTGGTCCCATTGGTTTTGCAGCCCCTTAATTTTCCATGAGAAGTTCGAATGAAACTTCCATCCTTCATTGTAAGTGTTTGAGAAAAGATCAAATCTCTAACCTTGTCTACCAAAGTTCACATAGTTCATCTCTTCCTCTGTCAATGTTGCCTCAATGTTCATACAACCAGTTGCTATATGCCCAAATCTACTGCAAAGAGTACAAGGATCCCTACTAGATTTGTTGTCATTCACTAACAAATTCAACTTCTAATTAATCTCGGCAACTTGGTAGGCCATGTCGAATTTGGAACCCACTTCATTCAGGGCAATAGCTTTGCTCCTAATCACTTTACAATGTGAATTCTCTGTAACTTTCTTGAAAATATTCCAAAACTCTTGGGAACTTAGGTCACTAATACCCCCACCCCCCACCCGCGCGCATTAAAATCCACCAGAGTTTGGTGTGATCAGTAAGACCATTGTAAAAGAACTGAGTTAACAAGTACATGTTAAATCCATGGTAAGGGCATTGGTTAAGGAGATCATTGAACCGCTCCCATGCTTTATGAAATTTTTCTCCGTCTTTCTGCAATAACCAATGTATTATATCCGGAGTTCAAGAGTTTTGTGAGCTGGGTACCACTTCATCATAAATGTCTTCATTACCTTCTCCCAAGTATCTATGGAATCTACCTCCAAACTCAACAACCAATATCTTGCTAAACCCTTTGTGTAATAAAGAAAACATCTTAGCCTTAACTCATCCTCAGACAATCTATACAACAGGACAGTTTGAACTATCACATAAAAATCTCTCATGAAGGCCAGAGCATCTTCACTAAGCATCCCATTAAATTGTGGCAGTATAGATAAATGAATCTGCTTCTGCTCATAATTCTGCACTACTGTAGTTAATCGGATGCAAGAGGGGTTCCCTGCAATGAATGGCATCTGATAATCTCGAATTCTTCTTTCCGCAGGATTAACAACAACCGACTCAACTTGATTTCCCTCATGGAATTGCTCATTCCCTATATCTTATTCTTCATGCAGGTCCAGAATTTGGTTATTGTTTGCTATCTCTCTTCTTCTTTGGGCGTTGTTCCTTCGACAAGTTCGTTCAATTTCAAGGTTCAACTCAGCATACTGATCAGTATTCAAACTTCTTGAATGCCTTAAGTGCATACAGCTCTTGAAATCAAACAAAAATCTAGGGTTTAAAGTTAAACGATGGAAGAAAACTTAAGGTAATAAATAAATAAATAATAATTAGAATTAATGGTAGCAAATATAAACTAGTCCCCGGTAATGACGTTAAAAACTTAGTCGAGAAAATCTGCAAGCACACAGAATCATTCATAATACCTACTCATTAAGTATTCTAAGGTCATCTCCCACAAGGACTAAATCATTCACCGCCAAATTAATTCTAATTACTTCAATGAAATCGACAATAAACTTTAAAAGATGATTGGAGTTTAGTAGACAGTAAATTGTAAATACTGAAAAATAGCAAATAGGGATAAATTGATGATTTGAAATTAGGGCTTGGTGTTCACCAACTCAAAATATTGATTCATACATTATGAAATTGATTGAATGTTAGGTCATGAAAACAGTTGCACAACTTTACCCATATTGTAACGCCCCAAAGTAGGGGTTAGAATATTAATGACATTTAGTACGAAATATGCTTACTATTGGAATATGTATTA
>JANKYE010000005.1:4430478-4443852 GCA_032467995.1 Erythroxylum dillonii | reverse complement strand
GAAATGTTGTGTGTGATTGGATTGTACTGTTTTGGGTGGCATCCACATATTCTCCCAGGGGGTATTTGGGTGTTACAGTTTATTAAGCCTGTGATGAGGAGGTTCAATAAGATTACTATAAATAACTACTAAAGTCTCTTATTGCTTATTTAAGTAAGTTTGTGAAAGTGCAATTTTTCTATTTGTTTAGAGGCCTACGCATAAAAAAAGTGTACAAAAGACGTTAACGTCTTTTAGTATACTAAATAAAATACATAAATTTTTGTAAAATATTAATAATCTTATTTATTAGTATTAGTATATAACCAAATAAACTTTCAATCAAAGCCTTAATTTACTATCATTTAAAATGATTAATATAATAATTTAAAATGTTGATAAAATAATATATTATTAATTTAAACACGATAAGTAAATATGATAAATAATAAAATAATAATTTTACAAATTTTATTTTAATAATTATTTTAAAATAATCGTCTTTTTAGGAGACCTTTCACTTTTGAAAGATAAAAATGCAGAATTATTGTCAAATCTTAATTGCAAAAAACTTTCCAATTTTAAATGTTACAAAGATATACTTTTAACGAGAGTAATGCTTAGAGAAGATTCAAATAAGTCCTTTTAGAAGACAAGTTCTTAGCAAGACTACCTCCTCTACTAGGTCAAAAGGTGAGGAATAAAGTTAAAAGAACTCATAATGACCAAATCTCTTACAACAGATTAACCTATGGTGAGCTGATTAGTTAACCCAATGAGAACATCTAAAACTTTCCTAAACATAAAACTCCATAAATAATCAAAATACTAAATGTTCAAAACCAAAAAAAAAATTAGGAACTTTCTATCAACAATTTAATATTTCCGAAAGCATTAGCAAAAAATGTTGTAGAGACTATAGTAAAGGCTAATCTAGTAAAACAAGAAAAAAAATTCCCATACAAAAAATATAGGAAACTCTACAAAAAGCCTAAGACTAATGGGAAATATGCGAACAAACACCACAACTTTCCTTCAACATCAAAATCTAGAAGCATAACGTGCTATAGGTGCAATAAAAAAAGCCACACAAATAGATACTATAAGATCATAGAAAAATCCAAAACTTAGATTTAGATCAAGAAACGTTAGATAAAATTCAAGCCTTAATGATTTCCAATAGTAAGTCCTCTGAACAATATTCTAGTGCAAATTTTGAAAACGAAGTCTTAGGATTAGAAAACAATAGTTTAATAAGTAATAGTGACACGTTAAAACAATCACATTTAGAAAAACAAGTCAATATGCTGATCAAAGACAATTTTCTTTTAGAAGTAATAAAACACATTTAAAAGCTCCAATTACGAAAAGAATATTTGCAAAATCTCCATTAATCCTTTGAAACCCCTAGTTAAAGCCCATCTTCAATATCTTGGAATACCTAAAATTTGACCAACATCTTAGGCAAGGCAAAGGAAAACAAGAACTTAGAACTTACACTTTTTAGACCATACTAAGAAATCATAATGATAAAACAAGAATTGAAAATGCTTGAATAAAAACAAAATAAGAAAGTGAGTCAGATGAAGAATTAATGAAAACCTTAAACTCAACAATGCCAAAAAAATTACTTGAAGATTTTCTTTTCATTTGTGACCAAATTACCTCCTAAAAATATTTGATTAGGATAACCTTTAAGGTGAGAAAAGACTTTAATTATTTGACACATGAGCTAATTTAAACTGCATTAAGCAAGGAATAATCCTTAGAAAATTGTTGCAAAAGACCCAAGAAGGACTTAAATACGTCAATAAATCAAAGCTTATGACAAACCATAAAATGGATGCCTATATTTGCCAAGGTTAATTTTTTTTTGGAAACTTCCTTTATAATCGTAGAGGACATACACCATACGGTTATCTTAGTAGCCCCTTCATAAAACTAATTAAACCTTATATTGTAAGTCACGATAGCATCTAAACAAAAATCAACAACAAAAATTGTGCTTTCCTTGCATAAAAAAAAAAACTAGGAACATCAACCTAATCAAAGCTTTTTCCATTATGAAAACCAATTGAACAACATTATTTTCGCAAAAAAAGAGGGAGACATATTTGAAGAATGATGTTGCAATATAAAGGATAGAAAACCAATTACAATGTGATCAAACAAAACACAAGATTAGAAATTTATATAAAGTTATCGAAAGTGAAATCGATTCTAATTTGTCAAATGCATTTTGAAATAGAAAACAACATATTGTGGATTTGCCTTGCGAAAAGGATTTTGATGAAAAACAATTCCCAACAAAAGTCATGCCTATTTAAGTGAACAAGGAGCTAGAACAATTTTATAAAAAGTGATCAATGACTCATTAAGGAAAAAGTTAATTTCTGTATCTAGATCTGCTTGGAGTTATGTAGAATTCTATATGAACAAAATTAAAAAAAAAGAGAGTACTTATGTTAGTTATCAACTACAAACCTCTCAATAAAGCCTTGAAATAGATTAGGAGTCCTATTCCAAACGCAGATGATTTGCTTTAAAGATTATTCAACCCACAAATCTTTTCAAAATTTTACATGAAAATTGGATTTTGGCAGGTCTAAGTAGATCCCGAAGATAGGTACAAAATCACTTTTACTGTCATATTTGGTCATTGTGAGTAGAACGTAATGCCTTTCAGATTAGAAAATACCTTTTCTGAATTCTAGATAATTATGAACAAAGTATCTGCATTTTATTCTGAATTCTGCATTGTTTACATTAACCATGTCTTGATTTTTTCTTCATCTTTAAAACAACATTTCAAATACTTCAAGACATTCATTCACATAATTATCAAAAAATGGATTAGTAGTGTCAAAAACCAAACTTAGCCTTTTCTATATCAAGGTTAGGTTTCTAGTATACTATATCCATAATGGCTCCATCACACTTATTGAGAGAACCTTAAAATTCAAAAACAAATTCCTTAATAAGATTCCAGATTAAAAAATTAGTTGTAAAGGTTCTTAGGAAGCCTCAATTATGTTATGGATTTTTATCCTAACTTAAATAGACTTTGCAAACCTCTTCATGATAGGCTGAGAAAAAGCCCAAAACCTTGCTCAGAAAAAACACGTGAACTTATTGAACCAAATTAAACAAATTGTCAAAGATATTCCCATTTTGCACTTCCCAATTACCTTTAAAATTGTAGAAACATATGCTTCTGATCTAAGATACGGAGGTATCTTAAAGCAAAAGGTGAAAGGCAGAGAAAAAAATAGTCCAATACATATGTCCACATTGGAACCTACTTAAAGTAATTATTCAACAATAAAACAAGAAAAATTGTCCATTGTTTTATGCATTTCAAATTTTCAAGGTAATTTATTGAATTAAAAGTTTTTATCTCGTATTGATTTTAAGTCTCCAAAAGAAGTTTTATTAAATTATGTTCAAAATATTGCTTCAATATAGATTTTTGCCAAATGATAGCAATTTTGAGTATCATTAATTTTGAATTTATTAAAGGTGAAGTGAATCCCATCCTTGGTTTACTAACCAAAGAATTTTTGCAATACAGAACTTGATTCCAAGAGCAAAAACCCCTTCCAAAGCCTTTACTAAAAACCCAAAGATCCAAGTGAGCCCATCTCTTACCCATTCGAGTCTATCTACTTCAAAACCTACCCCTTCAAAGCCCACAACTATATGACCAATGAAAACTTGGAAAGAGACACTAGAGTAAGAAAAATAGTTCCTTTTCTTCCAAAAATCCAAGGTAAGACTTTATCCAATATGATGGATATTTCTGAGTGGTTAAAGCATTTTTCAACAACCCCAAAGTTGACTATAGCTCTGAGAGATTCACTTGGCAAGTGCCTATAAAAAGCAAACTCAAAAATGATTGTTAAAAGTACAACCAAAAAATAGTTTTACATAAACTGAAACCTAAAAAAATTTCATCAGCAAGCTCTTCAAAAGATTTGCAAATTTTGAAACAAAAATCTTTTAAACTAACTTATTTAAAAAGGAACATTTTCAAAACATTTTGACAATTGAAAATGAATTTTATGACCTGGACCCTTTTAAAGTGATAAACAATGTTTTTCAAAGGGCAAAAAGGGCAAAAATAACTCTGATGTTTATTTTTCTATCAGACCATTAAAAATTTTGAAAGGGACTCTAACAATCCTAGTGCTAGTCAATACTTGAATTTCCATCCAGGAGTGATTAGAGCAAATAAGTTCTCCAAATAGTGTAAAAGAAGTAGTATATTTGACCAACCATTGCTGATTCACCATAACTTTATCCAAAATTTTCCTTATGAAATAATCCCCTTGCTGCTTGTTGCTTCAAGTATAAAGATAACCTACATGTCTCAGATCCTCCAGATTGGTTATTTGGATGATTTCTGCTAGTTTTCTATCTACTCCTTTTACTTTAATTATGTTGTCTTCTACTTCCACTAAAGATAAGATGCAATTATAATCTCCTGCTGTAGCCCAAGGACCGTTGATTGCAAAATGAAGGGCTTTGATATCCTCCCATATCTTTACTTTTTGGAAAGTATGATTAGTAGTAAATAGAGTAGAAAGATCCAGTTTCTCAGCAGCTCCCTAGAATTCACAATTAAGGTGTATTACTTGGCTAGAAATGACATCACTAAGGGCTTCTTTATGATGTCTTAAGTTGGATAAGGGCCTTATCTAAAATGAAGGAGACATGAAACAAAAATAGAAGCTAGGAATGAAGAAATAGAAAAAAGGGAACATATAGGACAAAAAATAAACTAAGAAACCTATATTCATTAATGGAGAACAAAAGAACAACAGGAGAAATAAAAATGAAAAAGTGATAGGTAAAAATATTTTAGGTTTGGTTTCGAAAACTTATTGTAGTAATTAGCAAAAATAATGTTTTTGTGTGACCTTAATTATGAAGAGAAGAAAGAAAAAGAAAATTAACTTAAGCTTTGAAGGAGTCTGAATAAATCTTATAAGGAAGAAGATGATGAAAAAGAAAACGTTGAAGAAGAAGAAGAATCATGACTCCTTCAATCAATATGAGCGATTTTAAAATTTAATAAAATCGATCAATTTGCATTTTAACTGACCAATTTTGAAATTTAAAAATTTTTATATTTAAAAAAACTGTCTAACTGACTAGTTCCTAATAAATTCGATTAAACCAACCCATTGATTCGATTTTATATTTATTACTTTAAATGTTCACATTTTAGACCACAAATATTAAGAAATTCGAATGAGAAGAACATAATAAAAGGAAAAACATATGATGGAAAGATAAAAGAGACGAAATTGTCAAAAAACAAAATGAGGTATCAAAGAAAAATCAAAATATAAGCTTTAACCACACTTAACAATCTATTACAATCATTTTGACATATCTGTTGTATAATTGCTCTCTATAACATGATACTTTGCCTTCTCTCTACAACATGCCCCCTTCATCCCAACATTATTCCAACCACTTGTTAGCTTTCCACCTTACCTTCTATAACCTCCCCTTTCATCTTGTGTTTTATCCCTCCTCTTTCTTTAGAGTCTATCTTTGTTTTCGACTTCTCTTCCAATTTCTAGTTTTTAGACCATTATTCTCCTCCCCTATGTTCTCTTTCCAAAAGGACACTTTGTGAATTCATTACTTCCCGCCAACATACTTACCTTTTCAAGTTTCTATACTTGGTTTCCTTACTACTAAAAGGTTGTTACTTCTCTAAACCCCTGCTTAAAAGTTATTTTTCCTTTCCTTTTTTCATCAATACAGACTATTGTATATAAACCCTTTCCATCTTTACCCTCCCTTACTCCAAATCTGAGGCCACCTTCCATCTCCTAACCTTCACAAATATTTTAACCACCTATAACCATCACCCCTCAAACACCATCAAATAGCAACCTTGGAGCAAAAGCTGGATGCAGTTGGTTGAGGAGCCCTCAGGCCTCACGCTCCATTGTAGTCCACAAAAGAAGTTAAGGGCAAACCAGTGGTTGCTCCAGACCTTAAGACACTAAAGGTAGGGGATAGAATTTAAGAATCTACTTTGGTAGGATTCTTCATGGAGCAAAGACCACATTTCCAGTTATCTAAAGATGGGCAGTTAACCATTGGAAATCTAGACAACTAACGAATGTTCTGCTACCTGAAGATAACCTTCTCTTATTTTCCTTTTCCTTCTAAGTTGTTACAAATAAGATAGTGGAAAAGGTCCCTTGGCATGTTACTCAACTTCCATTATTCCTACAATCATGGCAACTTGGTATCAGACTAGAATATGATAAGGTATATAACTTTCCAATATAGATTAACATATATAACATACCCTTAAAGTATTAAACAACTTAAGGACTTAGTTTGTTGGCTAGTTACATAGGCAGACCTCTCTGTATTTATGAAAACATTGGTAAAAGAAAAAGGATTGGTTATGCATAAATTTATGTCAGTGTGGATAGAACTAAGTAGCTCCCTAATTTTATTCCAATTATGAGGATAGGACTTGATAATTCTCTACAAGAGGATATGGTGTAAGTTTCCTATAATTGGAAACATTCCTCAATTTCTGAAAAAAAAGTTCGAAAACTGATAGGTAAAGAGTTTGCTAGGGGAGATTAAGTTGAATTAATGGGGTTGGAGCTTAATACTACCAATCCTAAGGATCCCTTGCTAAGCAAAATTGAATATGTTGGAAAAGCGAAAGCTACATCCTCTTAAAGTAATCCATTAACCAACCCTCTAGAATTAAAGAATGGAGAAACTATGCTAGATGAATTTCAAAATGTGACCAATAAGAGAACTAAAAAAAGTGGAAGGAGAATAGGTACAAAGGTAAAAATATCCTGATATGACAACTTTAGTACGGAATGTTCGCGGTATCAATAGCCCAAAAAAGTTAATGCATTGAGGGATTTTGTGGGGGAGGATTAAGCCTTTAATCCTAGTTTCACTTGAAACAAAAATAAAATATGAGAATCTGAATAAAGTGAACATTTTTTGATCTTGTTGAAAATTTCTTTCCAATCATCATCACCATTATTATGATAGAATCATAGTTGGCTACAATGAGAATCTTGTCAAAGTGGAAGAGAAGCTCTTTAATGAGCAATTGATGCATCTAAAAGTACACTTCATTTTGGAGGGGGTGACATTATACTCTTCCTTTCTTTATGGCTTTAATATAGGTTTCCAAAGAAGTAGTTTATGGTCCTGTTTAAGAAATATTTAGCATACTCTTTCAGGTCCTTAGATCATAAGTGGAGAATTTAATTATACTATCTATAGATTAAAAGCATAGGGGAATTGCAGTATGAGGAATTACAATGAAGACCTCAAGCTTTGTATATAACATTTGAGTGTAACTAATATTAGAAAAGAAGGTTACTCCTTTATATGGAGCAATAAATAAAGTAATGCATGGTCCATAAGGAAAAAATTGGACAAAGCATTATTGAATAGTGAATGACTTTCATAATTCACTAATAGCAAAGCTACCTTTATGGATCCTTTATTTTCACATCACACCCTAATTACAATTGATGCTCTTTTACAGAGAACCTCCAAACATCATTCTTTTATGTTTAATAACTATCTTGCCAAAGCGAAGGGTTTTCATAAGGAAATATTAGAGGCACTACAAGAAAAATAGAGTTTAGCGACGAAAATTACCGACGGAATGTGTACAAATTCCGTCGGTAAGCTTATTTAGCGACGGAATTTACTGACGGAAAAAAGTGTCGAAAATATGGCTGTTGGTAAATTTATCGACGAAAATTTTGTATACCGTCGGTAAATTTATCGATGGTTATTTCGTTTAGTCGGTAAATTTCTGTCAGAAAGTTAACAACGGAATTTTTTTCCATAGGTAATTACTTACGAATTTTTTTCCGTCGGTAAATCCAACATATTTTGCCAACGGAAATGGATTTTCGTCAGTAAATTTGCTAAAAATTATTTTTAAAAATTTACCTACAAAGTGTTCAGTTCCTCTGGTTACCTTCTATTTCTTGGCCATGACATTCATCGAAACAAGGGAAGTTTGGCTAGTGTCTATGAACCCATCTAAGCTTTGCCTCGGTAATAAACTGTGTCTCGTGGTTAGCTCCCCGAACTTGGTCAGAGAAGTTGTTCAAGCCCAAGACAAAATCTTTGCGAACTGCAACCCACCTCACACTGCTAGAATCATGTTTTATCCCTTCTATCACTACCATTTATACCTTAAAGTTGTTTTCCAATCATAAAATACAAAAATAAATGAAAGTAATTAATTACCTAAATTAACTTTCATCCAATATACTAAAAAATACATGACAGTAGTTGCAAAAATACCTCCACCAAAGGACAAGATGATAATGGCCGGAGAAGACAACATTGACGAGCAGAAAATGAGTCCACAACAGAGAAACTGGAGAGAAGAAAACCGAAGAGGAGACGCAAGAAGAAGAAAGAAGAAAACGCAGGTGGAGGGAGATGTCGGGTGACCTGATATTTAAAAAGAATTTACCGACGAAATTTATCGACGAAAATTTTGTATGTAAACTCAAAAATTTTTGTTTCCGCCAATAATTCCCGCCTTTTTACCAACGGATCACTTATACCGTAGCTAAAGCCTTTACTGACGGAATTTAGCGACAAAAATTTTCGTAGGTAAACTAAAAATTTTTTGTTTCCGCCAATAATTTTCACCTTTTTACTGACGGATCCCTTATACGGTCGATAAATCCTTTACCGACGGTAATCTTATTCCGTCGCTAACGTCCATAAAAAAATTTGTCAAGATGATTTCCCTCCATATTTAGCGACGGATATTAGTACTGTCGCTAAATTTTTCCGTCAATTTTACCAACGAAAAGGAATTTTTTGTCAGTAATTTATAATGGTATATTACCGTCGGTAATTTTCCGTTGCTAATTCTTGCTTCCCTCCATATTTAGCTACGGATATTAGTACCGTTGCTAAACAAAAATTTTTCCGTCAATTTCACCAACGAAAAGGCATTTTCTGTCGGTAATTTGCAACGGTATATTTCCGTCGGTAATTTTTCGTTGCTAATTCTTGCTTCCCTCCATATTTAGCTACAGATATGAGCACCGTCGCTAAACGAAAATTTCCCGTCAATTTTCTATCGGTAATTTGCAATGGAATATTGGTCGTCGGTGCTTTTCCGTTGCTAATTCTTGCTTTTCTTGTAGTGAGGGTTTGTCCACTCAAGTTTCTAGCACTAAACAATTAATTTTTTTCCCCCAAAAATTAAAGCTATTAAATTAAAAGTGAGGAAGCTGAAGGCCTTTTATTCTCTTAACACTTAAGCAGTTGTTGATAAAGGTAAGGAAATTTCAGTTGCCACTCAATTTCCACTATCTTTTAATCTTAGTAACTTTAGAATTATTCCAAAGGAAAAGCTTCTGGAGATTTTTCTAAGAGCCGTACAAAATCACTCATCACTTATCTAACAAAAGGTTAGAATTAACTAGCTTAAAGAGGGGGATAAAGCATCTAAGCTCTTTTTCAATTCCTTATCAGATAGGAAGAACACTAATAAAAAATTTTCTATAATTGGTGCAGATGGGAGACTCCTTATAGATCTAGCAAGTATAATAGAAGAGGCAGTCAATTTCTATAAAGGGCTATTAGGTTCAGACCATGGATCTTCTACCTCTATGGATTCCATTTAATCCATCATTTCTGACAAAATCCCTTCTAAAGCTTTTTGGGAGCTTGTTAAATCAATCCCAGATGATGATATAAATGCTACATTTTTTTGATATAAATGGCATGAAGGCCCCAGGACCTGATGAGTTAAATGGTTTTTTCCTATCAAAAGTCCTGGTATGTTATTAGTCCAATGGTTAGAGAGGCAATTCATGAGTTTTTTTTATAAAGGGGTGATCCTAAAGAAATTCAATAAAACCTTTCTCTGCTTAATTCCTAAAATTTACAATCCCTCTTCATTTGGAGACTTCAGGTCAATAACATGCACAAACTTCATTTCTAAATTATTGATAAGATCTTTGCGAGCAGATTGAAAAGAGATCTTAGTCTCAATATTAATGAGAATCGGAATGCATTTATGAAGGATAAGAGTAATGGTGATAAAATTCTAATTGACCAAGAACTCCTAAAGGGCTATACCAAAAGGAATTCTCCCCTAAATTGTGTTATTAAGATTGACTTTAGTAAAGGCTTTGATTGCATTAATTGGTCTTTCCTTTTCCAGGTTCTTAAGGATTTTAACTTTCCAAACATCTATATCAACTGGATTAGAGTTTGTGTCTCCACTACAGCCTATTATGTTTTGGTTAATGGCAACCTTTTTGAGATTATTAAGAGGAGAAGAGTAATTAGACAGGGAGACCCATTGTCCCCCTTCTACTCATTCTTTGTATAGAATTCCTATTTCAGATGCTGAAACTTAATGTCTCCACTAATCCTAAATTCAAGTTCCATTCTAGGTGTAGAAAAGTTTCTCTTACTCATCTTTGTTTTGCAGATGATCTAATTCTATTCTCTAAAGCCTATCCATAATCAATTAAACTATTGATGGATACTCTTAAAGTGTTTACTGCGATGTTAGGCCTCAAGGTGAGTCTTAATAAAAGCAACTTTACCCTTTCATCAATTGCAAAATTTCTACAAGCTAGTATTTCCAATCTAACAAGTATAAGCTAGAAACTTCTGCCTTCACATTATTTAGGCCTACCAATTACTACTAGAAGATTAACATTCATTGGATTCCTTCCTTTAATTGAGAAAATTCAAAGGAGAATTAGCAAATGGACTAATAAGTTTCTATCTCTTAGAGGAAGATTTAAGTTAATTAAATATGTAATTTGCTCCTTACTCTTATATTGGAGCACTCATTTTTCCCTTTCTAGGAAGTTAGTTAAATTCATTGAAAAAATGGTGAGAAACTTCCTATCAATTGAGAATTCTGATCATCCTAAAGTTAAATAAGTAGATCTATGTAAACCTAAAGAGAAAGGATGTTTAAAAATCATTTCTATTAAGGTAAAGACTTTGAAAAGTGCTTCAAGACAAATTTCCTTTGAATGAGATGACTTCACTGTTACTTTTTGAAGGGAACAGTCTATGGACGCTATCTACAAGACCAACTTTCTCTTGGTTCCTTAATCAACTTTTAAATATCACGGAGGAACTGGAAAATGTAACGTGTTGCAAATAGGAAATAGGAACACATCATTTTTATGGCATGACAACTGGATAGACTGTGGTCCCCTATCCCAAACCCATATGTAGTTTTAGCTCTCTCAAGGATAGATCACAAGGCTAAGGTTGTTGCACTTATCAACAAAAACTAGTGGGTGTACTTTCAAGAAGTAATACAACACCTAAAACCTTCATATTTTCTTGATACTAACCTTCTGGACTGCTACCTATGGCTCAGTATACCTATTGGGATATTTCAAGCGAGGTTAACAAGAAATGATTGCACAATAGTGAACAAGAGGTATCCTATCATAGGGTTATCTGAAATAACAATCTAAGACCCAATATATCTTTCTTACTTCAGCTAATAGCAATAGACAAACTGTAGTTTTTTAATTTGAATGGGATTTGCATCTTATGCAAGGAGGAGAATGAAACGAGAGATCATCTACTTTTTTCCTGCTCTTTCTCTAATTCAATATGGTGTAAACTCAGAGAGCACTATTCATGAATGAGCATTTTAATACTTTCCTAGAGGCTATTAATAGGTTAATTGTTGCACATGCTTCCAATCCACTCTGGAAGCAACATGTGCTGGTCATAGCCACAACTTCTTAGAAGGTATGGAGGGAGAGAAAATCTTAGAAAGTTCCAAAATAAGGAACGTTCTAAGCAGGCAATCATGCAAGTCATCCTTCATAATGTAAATGAATAATCTATTATGCGAACTAGTGCAGGATTAACAGAGATAAAGCGTTGAGTTAAGCTATTACATGGAAAGAAGCATACCCACATCATGTAGTATTCCTTTATAGCTAGTGAGATCTTCATGCAACGAAAAGACCTATCAAATGAAGATTAATGATGAAATATAATAGAAGAAAGTGTGAGCAACCAGATTGAGTTACCCTTACCTATAAATGTTCAAACTTGAGAAGGAAGGAACGTTGTAGCCATCGAAAACTCCAGAGTTCCTAATCCCTAATTGGGTATAATATGGAGCCTTCGACTATTCGTTGAGACCTATGTGGGTTTTTACCCATTTACAAAACGACAACGAAGTGAGATAGTTAAACGGTGTGATTTTATGTATTTATTTAGGTTAATGAGATTTAGTCTTTTTCATCTCTCCAAATGCTTGTTCATGTAGGTCTTGTTTATAGACATCAATTTTGTAATTTTACTTCTTTATTAATGATACCTTTTAATTTTTCAACATAAAAATAATTTGTTAGAATAATTTTAGGCATCTACTAAGGCCACAAATATTAAGAAAATTGAATGACAAGAACATAATAAAAGAAAAACAAGTATCAAAAAGATAAAGCAAACGAAATTGTCAAAGAACAAAACGAGGTATCACAGAAAATTCAAAATATAAGCCTTATTCATTCTTAACAATATGTTAGAATCATATTAGGTGTTATTTAATTAAATATGGAGCTTATATTAACTAATATCAGTAGAGACATGTCTAAAGCTAGAATTAATAGAAAAAAAGAAAAAAAGAGAATGTAGAAGAGAGAGCATGAGTTTTGAGACAATACAAAAATGTGGATCATAATTTGGAAAGCTCACAACTCCACGTAGTCACAATATCCTTTTCTGAGGCTACTAATTAGTTATTATTTTGATTAATGGGTTAGTTGAAGTATTAATGCTTAGTTGAGACACATACTAGAAAATTTTAACTTTATTTATATTTTTAGTTTTCTTATTTATTGCCCTTTTTTCTTCTAGTTACTGTTTCTCACTTGCTTATATGAAGAAAAAACCTTTCACTATTATTACGAAGCACCTTTTGACAATCTTCATATTATCACAATTAAGTTTTGCATTGTCAATACGTGTAGTAGAAGTGATTGCATTTAGAACCATATTTTTAATCATGCATAAATTAGATAGCAAAGATTAAATATAAAGTTTTTTGTAATTTATGTGGTAAATAAGCATTGTACTGTAATAACAACAACTACCACTTAATAAAAGCTTCGTTAAAATGCAATGTTTGAAGATGTTCTATGGTACGCAAGCCTTATCCCTTACTAGTAGAGAGGTTGTTTCTGATAGACCAGTATGACAAAAAAAAAATATGGATATTTATTAAATTATTAAATTAAAAATAAAAATAGACCTAACACATAATAATCATAATAATAATAATAATAATAATAACAAAATACAGATAAATAATTTGTATAAATAAAAATATAAAATAAGCAA
>JANKYE010000005.1:4390204-4400205 GCA_032467995.1 Erythroxylum dillonii | reverse complement strand
TTCTTAACCAAGCATTCTAACTCATCAGGAAACCCATCTTCATCTCCTTCCTAATTAACAAATTAATTCTAAGTAAATACACGAAAGAGTAGACAATTTATTATCAAAAAAATAAAGATTATAATCTTTTACAAACCTTAAAAGTATAAATATCTATACCTGAATATAAATATCTATCACCTTGACTCTGCAACTTCTGCCGCTGGTTTTAACCTCGACTCCACCGTCCTACAAAAGTATTCTTCAGTTATTTTAACAAGAAGAGAAATATAAGCGGTTCAGACCAAGCAATAAGGAAGCTAAAAGAATTCCAAAAAATATATAGGAAAACTTTAAGTTGTCACTCATGGCAAGAGATTGTCTTACAATTTCAGATGCAGAAACTGATTGTGGTGCATATGATTGAATAGAATCCTAGCATAAATTTAAATGAATTAAAATAATCATTCATGTGTGATCCATATTATATACAATATTAATGGTATGTATGTACTTGTTTGTTCACAGTAGGTAATGATGACAGAGATGCAATATCAATAGGAATGGTACTTAGTGATTCATCCATAATTGAATCCTGCAAATCAGAACTCAATACTTGATTACTGAATGCCTATTTACATCTAATTAATTTAACAATGAATGGTTTTACAATGAGATAATATATATCTGAATTTTTAAATATAGTGCCAATGAAAAGAAGAGAAATTAGATAATTGAACTTGTTAAGAAATCAATCATATAGTTTGCTAAGTACTAATTGTATCCAAGGCTCTAACATAAGTAATTTGCTACAATAATATGATTATAAAAATAAAGAATACCCAAATTTTCTTGATAGAACAAAAAAAATTGAAATGTCTAAATGTGGTATTAATACTCACAACTTCGTTAGGATTTAACAAGACCAGTGGTCTTCCTGAAAGATTAATAGCAGTAGCAGAATCACTTAGATAACATTTCTGGATAAATATTGTATTTCATGAGATGAATATTGCTACAATATATACATATCTGTGTATATTAATGAAATTTCATGCAATGATGAATAGTTGCTATTCTTCTTTGTAGTGGGAAGTAGAGTAATATCTGAGACTGGGGTGGAGAATCCATGTATTTATTGATTAGTTCCTCATTGCAACTTACTTTCTTGACAGTGAAACTTGAAGATTTGTTGATTTTATTAAATTATGTGACTTGTACCTTGAAAAGATAAGTTTTCTTAACCAAGCATTCTAACTCATCAGGAAACCCATCTTCATCTCCTTCCTAATTAACAAATTAATTCTAAGTAAATACACGAAAGAGTAGACAATTTATTATCAAAAAAATAAAGATTATAATCTTTTACAAACCTTAAAAGTATAAATATCTATACCTGAATATAAATATCTATCACCTCGACTTTGCAACTTCCGCCGCTAGTTTCGACCTCGACGCCACCGTCCTACAAAAGCATTCTTCAGTTGTTTTGACAAGAAGAGAAATATAAGTGGTTCATAACAAGCAATAAGGAAGCTAAAAGAATACCCAAGAATATATAGGAAAACTTTAAGTTGTCACTCATGGGAAGTTTAGTTTGACAATTGACGGGCAATGGTTTCAATTATGTTCGGATTGGTCGTTATCCATATCATTAGTTGTTGATACATAAATGAGCATTTCCCAATTCCTTTACCATTATGCCATGGAATATGAATTAGTATATCCCAGTTGTGAGAATAGCTAGTATAGGAAAATGTGAGAATAGAAATAGGTTTAAGAAGTTATTTCACAGTTTATTATTCCAATCATGTGGCCACATAAGATACTACAGATCATTCCCATCGTCGATTATAGAGAAAGCAAGTTATACAAACACTTTATGTCAGTTTGAAGCTTTTATACAAGGAGACAAAACAATTTCAAAATGAATCAGAAGAACAAAAACCACTATCATGAATCACAACAGTGCAGAAAACAGAGAAGAAAACAAAGACAAATAATACCTGAAACAAAATCTTGACTGAAGCATTAAATGTTGGCATTAGGATTATTTTAGTAGAAAAGCATAATTTCTACTCTAAAGAAGCATTAAATGTTCTATTGAAACCAAAATATTATTCCAGAAGCGTTAAATGGTCTTGCTTATGAAAACTTAGGACATCGACATTCTGTAAGCATTAAATGCTTTAAGAACCATTTTGCAATTGAAAAATTGACCCCTTTCTCAACTCCACAACTACTGAAGCGAATCAAGAAGTTCCTCCTCGACAAGCCGTGGAGAAGAAGAGAAAAGGTGAAATGGGTGTGCAGTAATTTTCTTTTATTAAGAATCGAAGCAAGAAGCGTGAAATGCTCTTGCTTCTAAAAAGCTTTGACATTGACATTATGTAAGTATTAAATGAGTTCAGAACCATTAAATGCTTTATGAACCGTTAAATGGGTGTGCAGTAATTTTTGAGTTTAGAACTATTAAATGCTTTATGAACCATTAAATGGATGTGCAGTAATTTTTTAGCGGGAATTGGAGGGATAGGGATTGAGTTTTAAGTAAATAAGTATAAATGAGTTCAGAACCATTAAATGCTTTATGAACCATTAAATGGGTGTGCAGTAATTTTTGAGTTCAGAGCCATTAAATGCTTTATGAACCATTAAATGGATGTGCAGTAATTTTTTAGCGGGAATTGAAGGGACAGGGATTGAGTTTTAAGTAAATAAGTAGATGAAGTCAGTTTGGTAGTTGAATGGTTATGCTCAGGACATCCTAAGTCTGTATAGTGCAAATTTCAAGTCTTCCATAAGGGCAAAATTCGTGTTCTGACTTCAGGTGAAAAACTGTAATGATCTAGGCTAAATTAGACAAAGTTGTCTTCTAGAAAGTTGTAGCTTATCTTTCTAGCTTTCCAACAGTATATAGTATGAAATTTTTGGACTTAAGAATAGAAAGTTATGATCTTTTTAAGGGACTACTTTCATCTTAGACTAAGGTGTTATCTGGTGATGACATATTGTCTGTGATGACGTGTATCGTCTGGTGATGACGTATCGCCTGTGATGACATGTATTGTCTGGTGATGACGTGTATCTTCTAAGTACTATTTATCTTACATCTTCTGGTCTAATTTTGACCCTTAAGATGATAGAATCTGTATTCAAGGTCTTCATGAAGGTTGTAGATCTTGAAGTTCTCTTTCAACCATCCAAGAATGACCTTAAGCCGACATCTATAGAGAAAGTAATACCAATTGTCCCAAATTGTCTGGCCCTTCGTCTAGTTTCGTCTGACCTTTCATCTAGCCTATCACCTGGTCCAATTTTGGCCCTTAATATTTAATAATATCTCTTCAAGGTCTCTTGAAACTTGTAGATCTATGAGTCCTCTTTCAAACTGTTCAAG
This sequence comes from Erythroxylum dillonii, assembly GCA_032467995.1. Taxonomy (NCBI): domain Eukaryota; kingdom Viridiplantae; phylum Streptophyta; class Magnoliopsida; order Malpighiales; family Erythroxylaceae; genus Erythroxylum; species Erythroxylum dillonii. Next base: position 4,396,826 of record JANKYE010000005.1, on the reverse strand, counting down.
AATGACCTTGATCCGACATCTATAGAGAAAGTTATACCAATTATCCCAAATCGTCTGGCCCTTCATCTGGTTTCATCTGGCCTATTGTCTAGTCTAATTTTGGCCCTCAAGATGATAGAATCTCTCTTCAAGATCTTCTTTAAAGTTTTAGATCTATGATTCCTCTTTCAAACCGTCTAAGAATGACTTTGATACAACATCTATAGAGAAAGTTATACTAATTGTCCCAAATTGTTTGGCCCTTCTTCTAGTTTTGTCTGACCTTTCGTCTAGCCTACTGTCTAGTACAATTTTGACTCTCAAGATGATAGAATCTCTCTTCAAGGTCTCTTGAAAGTTGTATATCTATGAGTCCTCTTTCAAACCAACTAAGAATAACCTTGATCAGACATCTATGGAGAAAGTTATACGAATTGTCCCAAATTGTTTGACCCTTTGTTTGGTTTGGTCTGACCTTTCGTCTGGCCTATGGTCTAGTCTAATGTTGACCCTCACAATGATAGAATATCTCTTCAAGGTCTTCTTGAAAGTTGTAGATTTATGAGTCCTATTTCAAACCGTCTAAGAATGATCTTGATCCGACATCTATAGAGAAAGTTATACTAATTGTCCCAAATCATCTGGCCCTTCGTCTGGTTTTGTCTGACCTTTCATTATGGCCTATGGTCTAGTCCAATGTTGACCCTCACAATGACAGAATATCTCTTCAAGGTCTTTTTGAAATTTGTAGATCTATGAGTCCTATTTCAAACCGTCTAAGAATGACCTTGATCCGACATCTATAGAGAAAGTTATACTAATTGTCCCAAATCATCTGGCCCTTCGTTTGGTTTTGTCTGGTCCTATTTTGACCCTCAAAATGATAGAATCTCTCTTTAAGGTCTTCTTAAAAGTTGTAGATATATGAGTTTTTTTTAAACCGTCTAATAATAACCTTGATCTGATATCTATAGAGAAAGTTATACTAATTGTCCCAAATCGTCTGGCCCTTCATCTGACCTTTCATCTAGCCTATGGTCTAGTCCAATTTTGACCCCCAAGATGATATAATCTCTCTTTGATATCTTCATAAAAGTTATAGGTCTAGAAGTCTTCTTTAAAACTATCCTAAGATGACCTTAATATAATATCCATAGTGAAAGATATGTCAATCGCCCCAAAATAGGTCCTGTATAATTGAGGACAAAACCTTGTTTGATTCTTTCAACCATAACCTTGTTATCCGACCTCCAAATGAGGTGAGTCTTGGACCAATAGATTCCTAACACATCTCTTTTCAACCCTCCATGAAATTTTATAGCTTTTGGTATTGATTTGAAAAGGATTGGTTGAATCAAAATAAGGGTATCGGTTGGAAGGGTATGAATTTGATATTTTACTGAACATGCTCGGGTATGTTGATGATATCTTGATCTATAGAGATCCGAATAAGATGATTTTTGTTTCCAAATAAACTAGAGGTATATAGCTACAAATTTTCTGATGAGGTCAAATTGTAATTTTAGTTTGAGGTTTCCCAAAATCTGTTCAGAAATAGGAGAAATGAGTTTAATTATGGAGTTACAATTCAAAAAAAAATCTGAATGTGACCATGGGAGAAAAGATTTGTGATTATAATGGTTTCATTGAGACATAAACCTTAAGTATAGATGATACTTAAGTGATTTTGATATTGGATTGAGTATGTGATTTGAATAATGGAAAATTAACCCTGCATGATAACAAGCACACGTTTTTACGACATCAGAGCAAGCGTTGGACTCCGGAACCAAGTGGGGTCCAACATGTGTGGTATCAGAGCAAGAGTTGGGTTCCAAAAATGGGATCCAATATGTATGGTATCAGAGCAATAGTTGGGCTCTGGAAATGGGATCCAACAAGAGATGTCCAATTAGTGAATAGGCCAAGATTAAGATATGGCAATGCTAAGAGTTAAGTGAATGGTGGTAGGCCAAATAACAGGACTGAATGTGTCTGTGTGTAATCAATCCTAGGGCATTGGTGAAAGCCCTTTGCAACAAGGCAAGCCTTGTAATGAGAGATAGTACTATCGGGGTTTCGTTTGATACGAAAAACCCATTTGTATCTAACTAGATTCATGGCTAGAGAAGTTGGAACTAATTCCCACGTTCCATTGGAAATCAATGAATTGAATTCATCATTCGTGGCAGCGCCCCACTTTGGATCTTTGGAAGTTTGAGTAAAACAAGTGGGCTCTAGTTCTTGTGTTTGCGCTTGGAATTGTTTGAGTGGTGGTAAGGAGTTAGTTTTAGAGCGAGTGACCAATAGGTAATGAGACTTTGGTGTATTATGGAGAGTGTAGGAGGTAAGATTGACCTATAAATTAACAAGTGCATAAGTAGACGAAGGAATAGGTTGTGGTATATGAGTTGGTGTTGGTGAGTGTGGAGCAGGGAAATTGTTGTTTATAGGTTGTTATGGTGCTAAATATTGGTTGTTGGTATTGATAAAGAACACATTGTAGCCGATTTGGGAGAGACCAATTGCTGATTGTTTAAGAAGATAATAAGAGATTTGTTGGAGAAGGGTGTTGTGGGCTGGGAGATAGCTCAATAGTTGACTTTAAATCTAAAAAAGGAAAAAATAGATTCATCAAAGAGAACATGATGGGATATATAAATTTTACCTGTGGTAATTCCAAGCATCAATAACCTTCATGAATCTTGCTATATCCCGAAAAAGTGCATTTTGTAGAGCGAGATTCAAATTTGTTGCTAGTGTAAGGTTTGAGCCATAGATAATAAAGACTCCCAAAAGTTTTAAAAAATGAGTAAATTGGTTTTTCATGAAAAAGTACTTCAAAGGGAGATTTAAGATTCAAGAGTGGTGTAGGGAGTCTATTAATGATGTAATTAGCAGCATCAAAGGCATAAGCTCGATATTGGAATGGTACAGATGAGGCATGGATCATTTGTTAAAGTAGTTCCAACTAGATGGCGACGTTTACGCTTAAAGCAACCATTTTGTTTAGGGGTTTTTATGCAGGAGCTATGATGAAGAATGTCACGTTCATTTAGCTACTTGTTTAAAGCTTGGTATTCCCCCTCCCTAATTAGATTGAAAAGATTTGATTTTACGATTAAAGAAACACTTAAACAAAATGATTAAATTTAATAAAAGTGCTAACAAGTTCAGATTTGTAATGTACAAAATAAATCCAGCAAAATGTGCTAAAATGATCATAAAAAAGAATGCAATACTTGTTGCCATCAATGGAATCATGTGGGTAGGGACACCAAAGATCACTATATATCAATTCAAGAGGAGCATTAACTGTATGACTAGAAAAAGAGAAACGTAATTTATGTATTTTGCTAACACCACAACCATGGCAAATGGAAATGCTGGACTTGGTGAAAGGTAAACCACAATATGGTCGAGCTTTATGAACTATTTTTTATTGGCACGACCGAGACGTTGGTGCCAAGTAGAAAATGCAATAGAGGCTTGTACGAAACCTGAATTTGGAGAAAAAGAAATGGGTAAAAGACACTGTCCTTCGTCTCTCCTCGAAAAATTGGGTGCCCGGTTGCCAAAGCCTTAACAAAAAAAATGTTCAAAAAAGAATTCAATAGAAACAAGATTATGATTAGTTAAAACATAAACAAATAATAAATTTTAAAAAACATTAGTTATATGTAAAATATCATAGAAAGAGACAAGAATTATTAAGATAAGCAATAGAATGACCAACATAAGAAATAGGAAGGGTATTGTCATCAACAATGGTGACTTCTTCAAGACCATCATATTCAGAGTGAGTTGCCAAGTTGTCTAGATCTGAAGTAAGGTGATGAGTTGCTCCCTAGTCCACTATCCACTGTCCAGTTGCTATTTGAATTTGGATATGAGGTGGTAGCATTGTGAGACATTGGTTTGGTTGGATGAAAAAAGTTTTTATCAGTTAGGCATTGACAAGAGAAGTGGCCAACACCATTACAAGCATGACAAACAACAGTTTTCCTATCGGAAGATTGTGCATCTCGTGAGGTACTACGAGTGTATGATGAGTTGTGACGAGCATTGCCAATATGAGAATAACCTAAATTATGAGAGTATCCTGAGTTAGCTTAAGAACCACGATCATTACCATTTCTGCCACCTCTGCCACGAGAATGTCTACCGTGGCCTTGATTAGTATTTCGTGCTCCAAAATTGGCAGATGCATTGAGGGAATTAGAGGGATTATTATCATTTTTGAGTTGCATTTCTTCACTAAGAAGAAAACCATAAAGATCGTCAAAAGAGACAAAATCTAAATATGCTTATATGACGCACATAAAAGGCCAATATGCTAGTCCAAGACGATCCATGTTATGATTCACGAGATCGTCATCTACAAAAGGGCTACCAAATGCAACTACTTGGTCAAGCATGAGTTTAGCCCACCAAACATAGGTTGTGATTAAATCATTTCCATGTCGAAGATTGGCTAACTACTGTTTGAGTTGCCTGATTTATGCTTTAGAACTATAAGCATATGTACTGGCAAGCTTTTGTCATACTGCATATAAAGTACCAATAATTTGTTGAAGTAAAGATTTGGAGATTGAACTGACAATCCAACTAAAAACGATTTGGTCATTACAAAGCCAAAAGAGATACTTAGGGTTTGGTTTGTTATCCATTTGTGGTGATGGAGCAGGAAGAGAGCCATCAACATGTCCCATTAAATTATAGACACGCAACAGTGGAGAAAGTTGCATTTTTCATAAGAGATAATTAGTGAAATTTAGTTTCAACGGTAATTGGTGGGAAACATTTGGAAGGCTTGAAGAAATAGAGGAGAAAGGTGTGGTCGTGATGGTTGGAACAATGGAGGAAGTGTTGGTGGTTTCAGTAGTTACGATGAAGAAAAAAATGGCTTGTTCGGTTAAGAGACTTACAACTCTAATACCATGAAAATGTTTTATATTATTGATTTCCATTGATCAAGTTTATGAATATTTACAAGTGTAAAGTACAACAATAAGGTAGTAAACTACGCCCAAAGATATGGTCAACTACTATGAATGCAATTACTAAATCAATGACTTAATTGAGGTCTTGATAGAAAGAGAATAATGCCCAAGATAGATTTTCCTTATCAGAATAAGCTAATATATGTGTAATAACACTAATGTTATATTCCTAACTTACGATGAGCAAATTAGGAATATGCAATACACATATAAATAACTTGTTACAATTATAAAAATATCATTATTCTTTTAATACCCATTATTAGAAAAGACAAGCAACTTATACGTATCTCATGAAATGCCAAAAGTTTTGGGTTATATGTTAGCCACATTAGCTTATAGGAATACCTACTTGTCTATTATGTTTTCATGTGGAAGCTTACATGTCATGGATAAAAATGTTTTCATTAACTAAATTAGCAAAATGCTAACAAAACTAATGTTTTGAACTTAGCTGTTAAGGTTATGAAAGGACATAAGTGAAAATTTTAAAAAGTTTGACGCTAAATTAAAATTTTCAAAATGTTTGACATTTTAAAATTTGTTATCTCATTATATTGATATATGTAGCCATTATGGGTCTATTCACGATAATTATTTCTTTGATTCTATATTAATATAATTGATGAACTTCATTGTTTACATATTACTTTTCAAAATAATAGCTATTTTGAATTTATAAAGTTTACCGTGATATATAATTAGGCTAAGATTAAAAGTGACCTATTAAGGTTTGGATCAATGGAGCTAAATCATTTAATTAAGGACGAGCTAGAAATCCTAGTGTTATATTCCTAAATTTATGATAAGTAAATTAGGAATAAGCACTATTTATATGAATTAGTTATGTTCTTCAAATAGTATTTGCAAGGCCAAAAGCCAAAAAGAGTTACAACTCTATCCCACTTATTCCCATACACTCAACTTTCACAATTAAATTTGTTTTTAAAACCTTTGAAGATGAGTTACTATAGATGACATGAAACAAAGCTTGTGAGTGTAACGGTGGCGCGATTTTCGTTCTCTTAAAGTGGTTCTTGTTTCAGCTCCTTTTTCTTTAGTGGTGGTTGTTAGATGTTTTGTTATCGTCTTCCCATACGGTGAGATGCATTCATGGAGGCCCTCGACCCTGAGGGTTCCCAATCAAAACGCAGTCCAACCCGAAAACGCGACGAGGATGTCCGGATCCACCCTGAGTTGTCGTTTAAAGCAGCAGTAGCTAGGGATCGCGAAATTCTAGCCGACGTGGATGAGCAACTGTGGCCAAACGAAGCTACCATAGCAGTTGAGGAGGGTGATATTACAACCTTCACCGGGGAGCAAGGGGATGGCATAATCCTCTCCCATAAGTTTAAGGAAAAACTAGACACGCAATGGACGAAGGCTGTAGTTGTCCAACTGTTGGGGCGTCGCATAGGATTTCAAGCGTTGAGCTCCAGACTGCGTGCACTATGGCACCCGCGAGGTCCCATCAAAATTGTTGATCTGGAGCAAGATTTTTATTTGGTTCGGTTCTTGGAAGATGCAGACTATTACCATGCTCTAACCGATGGCCCATGGATGATGTAACATCCCGTTACTGGTAGCAAAGGGTATTATGGTAATATTGGGTCAGACTGATAGATTTCATTGCATTCACT
>JANKYE010000005.1:4373041-4390104 GCA_032467995.1 Erythroxylum dillonii | reverse complement strand
ACGCCAGACTTTCGACTGAAACAGGGGAAGCTCACCCATGTTGTCACCTGGATCAGGATACCGGAGCTTCCTATAGCTCACTATCACCCGGATATTCTCAAAGCCATCGGCAATGTTGTCGGAAAAACAGTGAAAATAGATGAGGTTACGTTGCAAGCACACCGAGGACGATATGCTAGGCTTGTTGTGGACCTCGACCTCACGCAACCTTTGAAAATTAGTGTAGAACTTGATGGTGAGCTGCTACAAATAACGTATGAGGGTTTACCTCCCCTATGTTATTCTTGTGGGAGAGTTGGGCATTCCATTGCCACTTGCCTCCATTGTCCCCGCACTACTTCCCAGTCTACCCCACCGACTGAAGGTGGTTAGCCCTTAGAGAAGTCATTGTCTGCGCCAGTCGGCGACAATGGTGGAGCAGGGACGACGGCCATCCCGTCACCGACGAGAGGGCAGTATGGGCCTTGGGTTTATGTGCAACGTCGGAGTAGAGCGCCGCCCCAACAGCTGCAAAATGCAATGATCCCATCAACCTCACGTCAACCAAACGTGGGAAGCAGTAAAAAATCTCCTCAACAGAGTGGCACTAGATTTGCAGCACTGTCAGCTGCAGGCATCTTGGACCCAGAGGAAGCTGCAGGTGAGCCAATACATGCTTCCATGGGCCCAAGCCACAGGCCCTCCTCCAAGGATCCCATTGGACCCACCAAGCCCAATCAGCATGGGCAAGTGTTTACAACCCATGGGCCCACTACCAGAAAAGGGCCCAAAGGCCCACGAGGAAGCTACAAACTGATCTTTTCGAGTGCAAGCTTCAGAGCTAGTCCCCTTCCAGTGACACCCCCGGGAACCCTTCCCCCAACCCCTTTGCAGCCCTCCGCGTCGGAACAAAACATTGCCTTTACTATTCCTTCTCACAAGGAAATGCTTTGTGATCCACAGGTTTTTTAAGGCAGTGTGGAAGAGGCGGAGGCGCGCATACAACAAATGGATGGGGTCGAGATGCCGGACACCCTTCCTTGAGTAGGGGAGAGGCCCGGCTCATAGTCTGCCGAACCTTCTAACATCACCGAAAAGGCCGACATCTCGCGTGACCTTCCCTCGAACGATAGCACAGATGAACTGGCGCAGCAGCCAATGAGTACGGATTCTTCCGGCGCTCCCCAGGGAGGTACCCCTTCTGATTAGTTTTGTTTCTGTCTATTTTAATTTGGAATTCCCAAGGCGCAGGTGGGACCCGTTTTGGGACTATCCTGTGCAACTATCTGCGCCACTACAATCCGGGTATCCTGGTTTTATTGGAAACCCGAATTAGTGGACCTAGGGCTCATGCCGTTGTTCGAAAGTTAGGCTTTGATTTTTCTTTTCGGGTGGAAGCTGTCGGATTTGCGGGTGGGATCTGGATTTTATGGAAGGGACACTTTCAGATTTCCATTGGTCTCGCACACCGTCAATTTGTTCATACCGCGGTATGATATGAGGACGTTTCGTTTGATTTTACCGCGGTTTACGCAAGTCCTCGACACTCTACTCAAAAACTTCTCTGGCCTATGCTCGAATGGCTAGGCAGCTTGCACAATAGACCTTGGCTCGTCGGAGGTGACTTTAATGCTAAACTGGAAGTAGCCGACAAGAGAGGGGGCGCCCCTTCCACGCGAATAGTGAATGCTAAGTTCCAGGATTGAGTATCTGTTAGTGGCCTTCACGAACTAGGCTATGTTGGCTCCAAGTTTACTTAATGCCAAGGCCTGGTTCAAGCCCGCCTAGATCACGTCTTTGGGTCCTCCAACTGGGTGGAGTCCTTTCCTCACGCGGTAAATTACCATCTATCATTCCTAGGCTCTGACCATAGGCCCATGTGGCTTCAGCTTCACCCCCCGGCTTCCCGTCTTCCTAGCCCCCCGTTGTTCCTCTTTCAAAATGCCTGGCTCACTCACCCAGATTTCACCGAGCTTGTTGCTGCCCATTGGCTTCAGAAGGATGATACGATGAGCATATCTTTAGCTAAATTCGCTCAGCAGCTCTCTCGCTGGAATCGATTTGACTTTGGTAACATCTTCCACCGAAAGAAACGTTTGCTCGCCTGCCTCCAAGGCATTCAACACCACATCACTGATGATAATTATGATTCCATGATAGCCTTGGAGGACCACTTGAGTGGCGAACTTTATCAAGTTTTAAGGGAAGAAGAAATTTTTTAACATCAGAAAGCTAGGTGTGAATGGCTCTCGGAGGGGGATATGAATACGAAATATTACCACACCATCACTCTGACGAAGCATAAGAATCAGAGGATCGTGCGCCTTAAAGACCCCCAGGGGTTAATAGTATCCGACCCCAGCCAAATGCGTCAGCTCGCCCACTACTATTTTGCTCGTTTATTTACTCGAGAGGACGATCACCCTTACCCGCTCCCGATCCCAGGAGGGTTTCTGTCCCTTTCTGAACAAAGTCTACGTGACCTCGCCTCTCCCCTTCAGGCCATCAAAATCAAGCGAGTGGTGCTCTCCATGAACCCGGATAAAGCTTCTGGAGTGGACGGTTTCAATGCTCTTTTCTTTCAGAGGCAATGGGAGATGGTCGGTCCTAAAGTGACGGCATACGTCCAGTCGATTTTTCGTCAGGAACAATGGGAAAACGACCTCAACCACACTCTCCTTGTTCTCCTCCCCAAAACTCCGTCTCCGATGTCTCGATCAATTTTGCCCTATCAGCCTATGTAATGCTCTTTACAAAATTATTTCTAAAGTTATTGTCAACAGGCTCAAACCCCTCCTCGACCCTCTTATGAGGGAGAATCAATGTAGCTTTATCCCGGGCCGGCACATCACGGATAATATTATTATCGCCCAGGAAGTGATTCACTCGATGCGACGAAAACAAGGGCGGACCGGTTTTATGGCCATCAAAGTGGATTTCGAGAAAGCTTATGATCGTCTACTCTGGGAGTTTATCCATGACACGCTGGCAACGCTTGATCTTCCCGGCCCCCTTATCTGGGTTATTATGCAATGCGTTATGACAGTAACTACGCAGGTTCTTTGGCAGGGATCTGTCTTGGCTCCGATTAGCCCCTCCCGAGGGATTCGGCAAGGAGACCCTATCTCGCCTTATCTGTTCATTCTTTGCCTGGAGCGTCTGGGTCACCTAATCTCCAGGAGAGTTGGGCAAGGTGTTTGGAAACACATCAAATTAAGTCCTACTGGGCCCCCTCTTTCTCACCTTTTTTTTTGCGGATGACCTGATCCTTCTCGCGGAAGCTACGGATACCCAGGCACAGGTGATTGCTCAGACTTTAGAAGAGTTCTGTCGTATCTCCGGACAGAAAGTTAACACCGTCAAAATTAAGATCTTCTTCTCCAAGAACATTCAGTCGAAGACGATGCGTCGCATCAGCCAAGCCCTCCACATACAACTAACCCACAACCTAGGTAAATACCTAGGCGTCCCCTTGCTTCATGAGCATACCGGGCGGAACACGTACTAACACATCCTTGATACGACTCAAAAGAAACTTACCGGATGGCGCGCTTGACATTTATCGTGGGCCGGTTGAATCACCCTAATGCAATCTATGCTCTCCGCCCTTCCTATCTTCACTATGCAAACGGTTCGCCTCCCACGAGGTCTTTGTGACGAGCTGGAAAAAATCATGCGCAATTTCATCTGGGGTTCAACAGGAGAGCAGCGAAAACTGGCCTTTGTTAATTGGGAGGCAGTTTGCCAACCCAAACAAACTGGTGGGCTGGGCCTGAGGAGAATTCGGGCTACTAATAATGCCTTGTTAATTAAATTAGGATGGGCTCTGTTAACACAGCCGACAGCTCTTTGGGTCCGAGTCCTTCGTTCTAAGTATCGCATGGACCCCTACCACGTCCCTGCCACGGTTGATCGTGTAGGGGCATCGAGCTTCTAGAACGGCATTGCTGCCACTTGGAAGTACGTTCATTTAGGTATCAAATGGACTCTAGGGAATGGACGAAAAATCTGCTTCTGGCAAGATAACTGGCTTCACGATTGGGGTCCCCTACATAATGTGGCAACCTCCCAGGTCCCGGTGGGAGAACTCTATGCTACAGTAACGGAGATGCAGAATACAGATGGCAGCTGGAAGTGGGATTTGCTTCACTAGTACCTGCCAGCTTCTATTTGTCTGGCTCTTGCGACCCTGCAACCCAATGTTGATCCTACTGCCAGTGACACTTTTAGATGGAGTCCCACTGCGAATGGACATTTCACGGTAGCTTCCGCCGATGCGCTAATTGACGGGCCCCTCCCAGACATCCCTATTGGCCCGTGGCATTTTATCTGGAAATGCCCGGGACCACAACGAATTAGAACCTTCATTTGACTAGTGACCAAGTAGAAACTCCTGACCAACCAGTAACGGGTAGCTAGGCACATTGCGGTTAACAGCAGCTGCCACTTTTGCGAGCTGGAAGAATCCACCTTACATGTTCTCCGGGACTGCCAGAGAGTTAAAGCTTTTTGGGGGAATTTTTCATCGGAAATTGTCAATCGCGGTTTCTTTCACCAGCCTACAGAGACTTGGGTGACGGCCAATCTTCTTAAGAGGCATCAAGTGGCGCACGCGGACTGGTCCTTGATCTTTGGAGTTGCGTGTTGGATGCTTTGGAAGTGGCGCAACCAAAGCCTTTTGGAGAACGACTTTGCCTGGCCGGTTGATGCACTGCGAGCGGTTTCGGCGTATGTAGCGTGGGTCACTAGAGTGCGGGACGTTGAAAGCCAAGTGTTTCCTCACCAAGGACTTTTGGTAGGCGTTCGGGTGGCCTGGGCCACACCACCGGGGGACTGGGTTAAACTCAACACGGATAGTGCGTGCAACCCGAGATCGGGTATCGGTACTGCTGGGGGTCTCATTCGCGACAGCAAAGGCCTATGGTACGACGGTTTTTCCCACCACATAGGTTGCAGCTCGGCTCTCACTGCTGAGCTCTAGGGAGTCCACTCGGACCTTACCCTTGCTTGGACTTTGGGATTTCGCCGGCCCATCTTAGAAGTGGACGCTCTAGAGGTCATCCAACTGCTTTTAACTCCCTTTGCTGAGACTGATATCAATTTGTTTTTATTGGCAGGTACCCGGGCCTTTCTCCACCGTGATTGGGAGGTGAGACTCGAGCATATCCATCGATAAGGCAACTAGTGCGCTGATCACCTAGCCACATTTGCAATACATTGCAACCCAGAACTCCATATTCTTCAAGAGCCCCCTGTATCCCTCCGGGATCTGCTCCACAGGGACCGACAAGGAGTCGAGTACTGCCGAGCAATGTGTGTTTTAGTTTAGCTGTGTTTTAATTTTCCTTGTATTTAAAAAAAATTGTTCTTAATAATATGAAATAATTGGTTTGGATTTATATCATAAAATTTAGATTATATTTAATGCAAGCAACACTAACTAGAAAACTTCTTCATTGTAGAAGTCCCTCCTACAATATAACCACTTAAAAGTGTCATTCTAAAGTTTCAATATAATCAATTAGGTGGGGCAATTTGTGATTTTCTGGCGATCAGTTTCAAGTCGGCTGCTCCTTTCAGACACCAACACTTCCCTCGTTCACGGATCTCCATCAAGAATCCATGCTACGAGACAAAAAGAAAAAAGAAAAAAGGAAACTTGTAGATCAGAGAAAGGAATTAACACTTTTAAGTAAGCTGACAAACGTCGAATGATTTTTTGTTTAAGTCAAGCAGCTAAAGTGAGTCGACACCAACCAGAATGATGTTTTACGCAATTTACGGTCTTAATCTGGGATGCCACTCCACGAAAAGAAGACACCAGATGAGCAGAAAAATACTATTGCCATAAAATCCTAGTTCTTGCTTTAAGAGCACAATTGATGTATACATTATTAATTTTTTTAAAATTAATAATGTACAGATCACTTTGTTTGTTCTGATTTTCTTGTTTATCTCTCTCTCTCTTGTTCTTGTTTCTTTCGCCTTTCAGCGGTTGGTGAAGGGCCGACGCGGTGATGGGGAAGCGGAGTCCGGTGCGTTTGACGTCGATAGAGGAGGTGTAGGTGATACAGGAGAGGAGACACAGCCAACATGCTTGCGGGGTTCGGTGGAAGTATTGGATACGTGAGTACCAGAGTTGATCGACGCCGATTGGACCTAGCTCTTCATTTTGATGTCATCAGGACACCAAAAGAGCAAGTTGAAATAAAAGACAGTACAAAAATGACTTGTAATCAGGAAAGCCCTTTTATCCTTTGCCATTTCCTTGACCGATCATTCTTAGCCGAACAATAGAAATCATAATTAAAAATTGATTCATAAATATCCATTTACCAAAATAATTATACATTTAGCTTACTTGGCGGTGACTTGGAAATACATATATAGAAAGACAAAATAAAAAAAATAATGACATTGACACGCCAAAGTGTTTTCCATGTCACCAAATACAAATCACCACATAAGCTACCTAAGAAGTAGGGATTTTGACTGGGTATCTGTCTACGCAGTCAAGCCAAGGGTTACCCTTCGACTCACCTACTGGAATGGGCCTCAGAGCTTTCCAGACCGCACTGTTGCATTTAAAACCCGACCCGAATGCAATCTGCCAGACACGGTCCCCACCCGAGACTCGACCTTTAGCCTCTGTGTAAGCCAGCTCATACCACAGCGAGCTACTTGACGTATTTCCAAACCTGTGCAAAGTCATCCTCGATGGCTCCATATCCCAATCACTAAGTCGCAAATTCTTCTGCAACTCGTCCAAAACCGCTTTACCACCTGCATGTATACAGAAATGCTCGAATGCTCGCTTGAAGTCGGGTATGTAGGGCTTTACTTTAGCTTTCAGTACCTTTCTTCTCACAAGTGTGACAAAGAACATGAACTGTTCACTTAAAGGGAGTACCAGAGGTCCCAGTGTAGTTATGTTCGTTTTCAAAGCATCTCCAGCCAAAGCCATTAATTCTCGAGCTAAAGAGACCCCTATGGCTCCAGTGTCATCCTCTTTCTGATAAACACACTGATAGTGCTTATCATCAGCACCTTTGTGGGTGCGAACTGTGTGGACCAGCTCATACTTGGACCGAACCCTGTCTCTTGTCTTGTTGGATAAAAGAATGGCAGCACCACCCATGCGAAATATACAGTTGCATAGCAACATGGAACGATCATTTCCAAAATACCAGTTAAGAGTTATGTTTTCTGTGCTCACAACAACTGCATACGAGTTGGGATTTGCTTTGAGTAGGTTTTTAGCGAGGTCTATGGAGATGAGGCCTGCACTACAACCCATGCCACCAAGATTATAACTTTTGATATCAGTTCTAAGCTTGTAATGATTCACTATCATGGAGGAGAGGGATGGGGTTGGATTGAATAAACTGCAATTCACAACAAGTATGTCAATGTCGCTCGGCTTAACCGCGGTTTTTGCGAAAAGCGCGTCCAGAGCACCGAACATAACTAACTCTGCCTCGGTCCGAGCTTCATACATCGACAAATTGGGCGGTCTAGATGTTATTCCTCTCGGGAAGTATGTTTCATCTCCTAGACCGGACCGGGTCGCAATACGCTTCTGGAACTGAATGCTTTCCTCCTCAAAAGCTCCTGTCTCTTCGGTCATTTTCAAAAAGGACTCAACCGCCATCTTACGCTCATCTTCCGGTTTGTAACATGCGAAGTCGACGAGGTAAACTGGTCTGGAGCGCTTGGCATAGTAGAGGCCAAGAAGGAATAGTAATACAGCTGAACCGGCAAGTCTTATGGCGGTGTCAATGTCTTGGAATTGAAGTGACCGGGTTGACCATACATCGTAAGCCCGGTTTAGTTCTAGACCGGTGAATTGTACCAGAGTGGCCATGAACAGAGGTAGGATTACGAGGAAAAAGAATAGTGTGGCGGGGTTACATGAATACCCATAACCTAACTTGACGTACTTGAGCTTCACAGATTGTAAGAAGTCGGGTAAACGACGTCGGATTCTGATGACGGCGGAGGAGGAGTCTTTGAACGCCATCTCCGCCGTTAATCTCTCCTTATCCATCTCTATGCTATTACTTCCCATGATGAGTATAGTGGGTATGTATGTATGTCTCTCCCTTCTTTCTTTGTTTTGCTCTTTTAAGAAAGAAAAGAGGGTGTTGTTTATTTATAAACAATAGTCTATGAGAAGCTGAACTAAATCACCATCCGAAGAATAACAAATGCTGAATTGAAAGAAAGCCCTACACGTTTAGAAACAGTTGGTTGGTATGATACAGATAGAGAGAGAGAGTGAGAGAGAGAGAAATTTGAGCCTCGAGAATGGGAAACTAGGTCACTAACATTAGTATATTATCTACAAGAAAGCTGGAGCGATATAGTCTTAGAATTTATGGTGAGTAGTTCCAAGAAAGGATGGATAGCTCAACCACCATGAAAGTACAAGAGATTGGAACAGTTCTATTTGAAGACAGAAGGTACGCATAATCTATTAGACTATAACCCTAGCTTCTTTTGTTATTTTTCTTTATTTTAAGGTCTCAAACTTCGCCAAACAAATGGTTTTCAAAATATTGTTACTCAAATTTTCAATGAAGACGGAGATAACTATGAATGTGAGAACAACGGGGGATGAAGTAAGCTCATATTAATAATGCCTATTATTACTATTAATATTTAGTTATTAAAATTTATATTAGTGTTAAATTTCTATTATTAGAGATATATTATAAGTTCTTATTAAAATTCTATTTTAATTTAACTGATTAATTATTTGTTAGAATTTCTTAGTTGTATTCAATTTCTATATTGAATATCCTAAATCTAATATTTTATTATTTGAGGATTTCTTTCAACATAGCTCATGAAACATTACGGTAATTAGGTTAAAGGCTGACAAGACCGGTGGATTTAGGTGACTGGCCGTGCGGGAACAGTAAATGAAGGTGGTGGTGGTCAACGAAGATGGCGGTGATGATCCGTCCAAGTCCGCATTCCTCTATGCTGGCAGATCTAACGGCTGTAGTCTTGCCACGTACGCAAGATAGAACGCTCTAATAAAAAATCAAATTACATCCGAAAAAATAATAAGCTCTCGTAACCCTAGCCCACTCCCATACAAATGTGGCTTTCGTGGGATCAATTCTCCCCATGCTCATCTCAATACGTTATTTAAAAGAATCGAAGAAAAAGAGATGTAAGATAAACAAGTTACATCAAAGCAGGCACGCATTTGAAGAAGATTTTAAGAACTTTTCATGCCCAAAATGGTTATATTTGCCACTAGACTAGCCCACTAAGGCACAAGAATCTGCTCTTAACCATAATTAAACATCTACCAATCTTTCGAAATTAGGTATGTCTTCTCTTCTAATTAGGTGGAGACATTGTAGTGAAGCTCAGAGTATCAAAACAGCACGGCTGCATTGCATCTTGTATTGGGTATTTCATATTTCAATCTAAAACTCTGAAAATGTAGAGAAGAACCCTAAAATGATGAAAAGATGAAATCCATAACGTTTAGAGATTATTAATATAATGCAATCATTCTCGTGCTTGTTAAAATGAGAAAAATACTGCTTAATTTTGACTTCTCATCATTGGATTATTCATACAAATATGTGCTTTTAGCAATTTTCAAAAAAAAAATTTGTCATTTGATTGGCGTAGTTAGTCTTTCTAACTCAAAATTTCTTCATGCTTTTGGTGATCAACGTATATGGTGTTTGTGTTAGTTACGATTAGTATCAAAGCTTTTCTTCACGTTGAAGACGATTCCAAAAGACAATTTGCTCTCTTTCACTTTTCCATTTGATAGGGGTTGGCCCAAGGGGAGGACCACCTACACTAGTAGGACCGCCATTTATAAATCATTGTGAAAGTGCTACTATAAAGTTGGAGGACAAGACACTATTGTATGTTCTAACATTAATATATCTTAAAAATGACAGTGATTATAATTTTTTAAAAAAAAGAAGAAATTAGGTGGTCAGTGAGAGTTGAAGATGGCAAGAATCATGGATTTTTTTTCTTTTTTCTTAAAGCTTAAAATAAATTTAAGTATGTTGAATGTCATATAGAGTTAATTATAAGGTTTGTAGCTTCAAATGTTGTATGTCATCATTCCGGTCTCAGATAGGATTAGGGTTTCAAAGTTTGTTTTATGTTATAGCTTTGTCAAAATTAGGTTGGCCAAGAGAAGATAAGTTTATATAAAGTTATGAAACTGCAGTTTTGGGTAAAGCAATAATCTAAGAAGTGGGATTAGACAAATGGTTAAAGGCTATAAGTAAAGATTTGGGTCTTTGGCATTAAAAGTCTCAACTCCCAGCAGATTCTGTTAAACAGATAGCAACCGTCCATTTTGGTTATTCATTTATCGATAGTAAAGTTTGTAGAGTTTGAGAATAGACGGGGTTTGTTTTTGGTGCACCTATACCATCCAAAATAAGATAATTTGGTGAGTGGATGATTGTTACAGGAGCTACTAACCAGAAACCAACTTAATAAAGGATCAAGTTGAGGTAATGTTGGCCCTACTTTCTGTCACAGTTCTAACCATATTAACATGTATCAGCATTGTTGCCCATTTACTTCAGGTGAATGTCAATCTGATAGGCACTGTCTCCTCTGCACTGCAGCCTTATTAGAAAGGATGTAAAGCGTGTCCCTCCTCATCCCAATGCGTTCAACCACTACTAAGATGTATTTTAGGTATCTGTCCTCCTGCCTACCTGTTCTAGAATTGGTCAAAATAGCATTAAGTTTCCAAAATGTTCAAATTAAACCAACCTTAAACGAAAAATCTGACAAAATTAAGTATTTATCAATTAAATGTCACGTGAATTTAGCCAAAAAAAAAAACACTAAAGAGAGACCCACTTGCATATATTGCTTTGTTGAATAAGGGTGAAGGGAAGCCATTTCGGAACATAAATATACTCTTCATGAATCACAAAGTCTAAGCCAAGGGTCTCAATCTTCAAACAGAAAAAACTTTCCCCTTAGTACATAAGTCATCGTCTACGTCAAAAATTTAATGGGTTTGGTTCAATGAATTACAGAAAACACGTGGCTTGGCGAAGCATTGTGGGAAGAACGAACCCATTCTTTAAGGGCTTTTGATTCACATCTTTCTATGACATCCCCACTCCACTTGCAGCCACAACGCTAACCAACTCTCCTTATAGTTTATAAACATTTGTAGAATTATCAATGGATTCCTGTAGGACTGAGTCCATTCTTGCTATGACCTGCAAAAGAAATTTGATTCAGTTAAAGAGTCCCCAATTATCCACAAAGGATAGAGAATGCAAGAAAGGGCAAAGTGAAATCACCTAAAACCTTCAAAAGTTGCTTCAGATTTCCAGACTATATCATTCATCCCCGATGAGAAAGTTGTGTAGAACTGCCAAAGAAAAATGGGCATAAGCAGATAGTCAAAAGTGAATCATATGGTCAACCCATGAATGAAAAGCAAACTTTTCGGATACGATTGAGTATCTTTAATTTCCGTTAATAAGCTTTCTTTAAGAAAACGGAGTCAGAATGAGAATTATTGGACATGCCTTGTGAAACTCCAACGTATCACCACTAACTTTCCGGAGCTCCACCATGTGCAGAGACGGAGCCACTTCGAATACCTAAAGGTCGAAAGCCATATATTGTCAGCTTTTGAAATTCAGTAGCAGAGTAACCCGATTTTTCTAAATGCATATTCTAGAACCGTTCAACAGTAAATGACCCAGTTGCATATAAAGATCAAATTTAATGCACAACCAAATCTTTGCGAAATGCAACCTAAACCAGCGATTGGCCAAAGCATAGCTTCTTCCTTGGTAATAATTTTTCAAAGAGCTATACTCATCATAGTTAAGATTATCACCTCAGTTGCCACAGCAAGCTGGCCTTTTCTTCCAGTTTTATAACCCTTCAACTGCATCTGCAATGTTTGAATGGGGATTTTAGGCACTACTGATAGTATCAATTAAAGAATTTGTTGTCCACCAAAAACAAAGAAAAAGAAGATAGAGATATTGTTGATAAAAAGTATTCAAAAAAAAGTCACAAAGTTGAAATGGACGAACTGACGAACCATCGGATAGAAAAAAAAAGAAGTAAAGCTTATTACCTTGTAGTTTCTTTTGTCAACATTGAAACCGAAAGGCTTTGCAGCTTCCTCAATTTTAGACATAATGTCGTTTGCAGGGCTATGAGAAGCAAAACGTTTTTCTCGCTTCACAAGACCCTAAGAGTGTGGATATCAAACAAATAGAAAGACTCCCAGTTAGTATAGAGATCAAAGCTTGGTGAAAAAATGAGTCAACTTGAAGTTAAAATCAAATAATAACCAGATTATCTGAAGAAATCAACAAATCATGAGTTGCAGGTGCAAACCATTAAGTCAATTAACAGATAAAGTTTATATGGCATGCGCCCAAAATTCAATACCATTTTGCAGGGTTGTATACCAGCTTAAATAGGTCATTGCAAATATGATAACTAAAGCACCATGAAAAAGAAATCACACAAACCTCTTTGTCAAACAAATTTTCAAGACTGAAGCCTTGTGTTTTAGAGATCAGCTCAAAGGCATTCATTGACACAGGTTTCTCCTTCCTTTCTGTTACAAGATGTTCCTGCAATATAAATAATTTCAGTTGGAAAAAGTTTTTGATAAGATATTCTAACTTCAAGTTGCATTAATCAACTGCATAAGGAGGCAGGCTTAAGTTAAACCCAGTAAATTCTAGAGGCCGGAATTGAAGACTCGGGAGTTACCAAATAGTTATTATAGAATAGCAATTGAGGGAGAAGCTTCACAATAATTGGGAACTAGACCTCATATGATTATCTTCATTCAGAGAACAATATCTCTCTCTGATTGAAATCTAAATTCACACAACTTATTAGTAGTCAAGCTGACCTTGGGTAAAAGAAGTACAAATTATGAAAAGAAATTCTTACAGTTGAGTTGTTGAACACAGCATCAACATCGTTTAAATTTACATCCTCTTCCTGCTCGAACTGTGGAGGCCTATATCCTTTCTTGAACCACTCATCTTCTAATATCTCAGGAATGGTTATACGCTGCAGTAAAATTATCTCAATAATCAGTACAAAGCATGTACTAAAGAAGAATGCAACTCATGAAATATTTATGGCTTTCATCCACACTTAATCCTGAACAACACGTATCAACAGGACCAGTAAAAAAGAAGGCACATGCAAATGCAGTTCCAACAGATAGGGCTCTGAAGCTTACTGTGAGAGGGTTTGGATCAAGAATGCGCTTTATCAGATTCTTTGCACCTGATGAAAACCATGATGGGTATCTAAATTCAACCCTGCAAATCTGAAGTGATTTTTTGACAAAAATTGTTGAGTTATCAGAACGCATAGTCTGAATAGAAAAATCTCTTAGCAAACACTCACTTTTTTGTACAAATCCATAAGATTAAGCTCTTCAAAAGGTAAATAGCCTGCCATAAGTACAAAGAGAATGACTCCACAAGACCATATATCAGATGATGTACCATCATAACCTTTGTCTCTAAGTACCTGTATAAGAAAAACACCGTGCACCAAACATAGTAGTTCTACCATGTTACATTCTAAATTCAAATGAAACAGAATAGATAAGAAGCAGTAGTATCTACCTCAGGAGCAACATAATTTGGAGTTCCGCATGCGGTGTGAAGAAGTCCATCCTCCTGAATTGACAAAGATAACCACTAAGGTACGGCCTTATTGTGAGTAATGCAAATAATGTAGATGTCAAGATCATAACCTAGCTAATATATTTTCCATTATTCTAAGACAAAGTTATTTTGACAGAAAGAAAAGGGCATTATTCTATGTTGTACACAGCTGTTAAAGGCTTAAATCTCAGAACAACCATTAGTGAAATTAAGGACTATCCACATAAACTATAATCTAAGGCATTAAAAAAACTCACCCGCAATTGTTGGGATAATGCACTCAACCCAAAATCTGAAACTTTAAGAGCACCATAAGAATCAAGAAGAAGATTTTCGGGCTACAAAAAAATTGAATCACTATTACCGTTAATCGAAGTCAACATACAAGAAGTAAACATTTTTCAATCAATAAAAAAGGCAAACTTTCTTTCTCCAACCTTCAAATCTCTATGGAACACTCCTCTGCTATGACAGTAATCCACAGCATTAATTAGCTGGTGAAAGTATATCCTAGCATCGTCTTCTTTGAGCCTACCGTATTTGGCCTAAGATAACAGATAATATGCGTATGAATTAAATTAATATATATATATATAATTCTAATCAATTATTCCACATTGTTTCTTACAATCTTGTCGAATAGCTCCCCTCCACCAACAAACTCGAGAACAATATAAATTTTGGATTTGCTTGCCATAACCTGAACTTTTAAGAAAAGAACTGGTGAATTTATGAACAAGTTTTTAATTTCAATACAAATCAATTTATTACAAAACTTTGTAATACCTCGTAGATTTTGATGACATTAGGATGCTTGATAAGCTTCATTGTAGATATTTCTCTTTTCAACTGAGAATAAGATGAAGACACTAGATAAACACATTGAAGGACAAAATAAGTTGAACTTCATATTCGTAAAGTATACAAAAAGGAACCTGCTCGACCATCTTGTGGCGGAGAACTTGTTCACGGTCAAGGATTTTGATGGCGAAATTACCACCGGTTTCGACATTCCGAGCGAACTTGACCTTGGCGAAGCTTCCCTCGCCTATGGTCTTTCCGAGCTCATAATTTCCCACGCGCGTCCTCGCCGCTGACATCTTCACGCTTCTCCGTTCGCCTGTAAAACTATACCAACACTGAACTGCTGCAATGGGTAAATGCAAGTTACGTGCGTGTGATGTAGAAGAGAGACGTTCGAAGGACGGAAATAGAATATCAAGTTTCATCAGATGAGTTGGTGGGTCCCATTTCTATTGTCTGATTTAACTCAATCCATTAAGTCCGCGTGCGCTCCGCGTAGGATTTAAGATTAGAACTTCTCCTTTTCGTACGAACTATTATAATATTTTATTATATTTAATAAATTTCAGTTTTTTATTTTTATAAATTTTATACTAGACCTATGTAAGATTTATAAAATAAATGACTGAAATTTTACAAGATGTAATAAAATAGAGTAAAACTAGACAAAAAATTTAGATTCCTTTTCCATTCATTTAAATATGTTTCATAAAATTTTATAAATAAAAATTTATTGTGCAGTGAGTTGGTAAAGAATTTTTTTAGATTAAATAAGATTGTAAGTTTAGTAGTTTAAAATTTGAAATTAAAATTTTACCTTTCGTAAAAGACTTACTTAATTCGAACGAAAATTAATTTAAATATAGATAATTTAAAAATATCTTTTTATAATTAAAAATTTTTAAAAATACCTCGTAAAAAAATCATAAATAGAAATTAGATGAACGAGATAATTGAAAATAGGTTTCTAAGGACCCTATTTTCAAAATATTGTCAAGTATATTCATTTATTTTTAATTATTTTATCTAAAATATCTGTTGAAAATATTTGACGCTACAAATTTCTATACCTGACCTGACAAAAGGGGAACTCTTGAAATAATTGAAGGGTGAATAGAATGATTTGGTATAATGATTGAGCACGTCCAAAGGCATTAATTAATAAACAATAATAACATAGCACTCCCGTGGTTGAAGGTGCTTCGGCGAATTAGGCTTTTCAATTATAGAGATGGGCCATGTCCACGAGAAGGCCATGTGCGGCGCAGATGCAGAGGCAGACGCAGAGGCTCAGCGATTGTCCACAAGTTGTCGTGTGGAGAGACTTTTCCCATGAGCTACTGTCATATCCACTGGCCCGACTTGTTTCAGTCAAGTCATCGTTGCTCGAAGAAAATGATGCTGTAAGATACATAGTATATATATATTCTTATTTTGTTTTGGCATATTTATTATTGTTCGGACGACGATAGTAGCTAATAAGTATTTTTGTTTGACTTCATTCAAAAAGTTTTTTAAAATAATTTTTATTGTTCGGACGACGATAGTAGCTAATAAGTATTTTTGTTTGACTTCATTAAAAAAGTTATTTAAAATAATTTTTTAGTTGTGATAGTGTTCTATTTCTAATTAATGTGTATCTTTAACAAGATGTGATGTAGGAGCTCCGGTTGTATGTGCATATAACATTGCTAGAATATTTAAAAGGTGTGGTTGATGGGTTATGTAGGAGCTCTAGTTGTTTCCTATTTGTACTTCTGTGATCTAGCTAATGATTAATTTGTGTGCGTTGCTTATTTTTTGGCCAAGGAAATTACATATATGTTGATCACGCCAACTTGAGATGTTTTATGTGAAGCTGCGTTTTTATTTTTGGGTGTTAGTGTGGGACTCTAGCATTTTTCCTATCTTTGGTTGGCTGCACGATTGTTGGGAATTTTGGCTGAGAGCTTTCAGCTTTGAGATTTTTAAGTTGAATAGGTCCTTATTGATTCACTTAACACATGTTAATGGGTCGTCTCTCCTTGGACTGCATTGGTGCTGATTTTTGGGTTAAAGGATTGTATATCTATTGTAATCTTTTCTAGCCAATTACGTCACTTAGTTGTATCGTTGGTGTTGGAATTTTTCTTTAGTGCTTATTTTACGTTCTTAATTAACTTTATCTTGGACAGCAACAATTATTAATTGATTTCTTATGGACTACGTATATTTTGGTTGATGAATATGTAATCGGTGCAGTTGTGACTTCGTGTTGGTGTTTATGTGAATCAACCTATTACTGTTGCAACGACTTCCAGATTTATTTTAGTAGAACTGAACCTTTTAAAAAGTGGTTCTTCTCTTTTATCTCAAGTATATTATTGTTTTGTTCTTAGTTCATTGATGGCTTAAGCTATTTGTTTATTATTCTTTTATTAAAAGATTGATTGAAAAAATCCTTTACTGAGGTTAGTACAAGGCGGTCGTACTATTAGGTGTGAAATTCTTTCACGAGAAGTGAGGTTGAGAGATAGTATCAAGGGTTGAGTGGTGTCGGCTCAGTAAAGCCTTGGGTAAATCTATTGTACTTTTGTGAAAGTATTAAGTTGGTGA
>JANKYE010000005.1:4350873-4371496 GCA_032467995.1 Erythroxylum dillonii | reverse complement strand
TGACACTTCACAAAATTGATGCAAATAACCTAACATAACCTCATCCTGAGTTTCCAATTCCTAACCCATGAATAGGACTCAGTTTCTCAACACGCGAGACAAATAGATAAGGGGACACTGGTCTCTTTGGTAGATCCCCCTGTTAGGACTAAATTCGAGTTTCTTATATCCATTCTAAAAAAGTATAGAGAAAGAGGTGGAAGAGACTAGATTCATAACCAAATTAACAATGTTAGTTGGGATGTTGGATTCGAGCAAAACCTGGTGTAAAAAGGCCCATCAAAGCTTGTTCTAGGCTTTCTCCATGTCCACTTTGATGATCATAAAGCTCTTCTTGCCCCTTCGTTGTCTAAATGTGTGGACTATCTCTTACATTTATATAATGTTACCTAACCTCCTAGTGATGAAGCTACTCTAATTCTTGCTAATCAATCCATCCATCCATGGTTTGATCCATTGGACCAACACCATGGAGATAACTTTTTAAGCTACATTACATAAAGCAATAAGTCTTAAATGTCCTTTCTTTATTTAAGAGGGGCTACATGCCTCTTAAACAAAGAAATATCCAAAATTTTCTCATTACACAAATCACTAAGAGTATAAATAGAATTCAATTCTCCCTCATTTATTACATAAATATCCAAAATCTTTAGAAAATTTCCGATATTGATATTAGATACAATATATATAGAATCCAATCCTCCTTCATTTTTTTGGTAGTTTCTTCATTTTTTTTCTATTTTTTATTCTCTTCTATGTTATTTTATATAGATCATTTGCGAGTTATGTATGGTACAAAGTTCATGATGCAAAACTTGCACAACTCATTTATTTTATCCTTGGAGCAATTGGTAAAGTTGTTCCTTTGTGATCATAAGATCACAGGGTCAAATCACGGAATTAACCTCTTTGTAAAAATACAAAAGGAAGGCAGCTTACATTATGACCCTCTTGAGCCTTTAGCCTTCTGCACTGGTTAAGTTGATTTTCTATTATATTATAATATTTGTTCAACTTATCAGAAATAAATATCTTTAAAATCTAAGAATCCAATGAAATCGAATGTTAACTATCATTTCTTATTGAATGAATCGATCGACTTACTGTCGAACATTGATTTTGGACTATAAAATTTTCTTTGAACGATGGTTAATAATATACTTTGAATCAAAATCGAGGGAAGTATTGTCATATCGTTTCCACCAACTTTTTACTCCAATTAATATTATTTTATAATTAAAAATTCAAATTCAGAAGAAAATTAACATTCTTTTCTTTATATATTAAATTCAATATTAGTATAGGTTATATATAAATATTATGTAGAAATTTAATTTTGAAAATAATTAAAGAACCTATATTACTAATCTGTTGCGTATCTTAGTATTCCTATTCATCCTCTCATTATATTCTTTCTCAATCGTCTATTAACCTTAAAATTGTAACACCCACATACCCCCTAAGAGAATATACATGTGCCACACAAAACAGAACTAAACAATCCATACTATTCCAAGTTTTTCAAGAAACTCATGCAAACTATACTACATTTCATTTGTTCCTAACAATAGTTAACTTTGTACACATTGTATAAGTATCATAATACATGCGTTAAAAATTCAAATCCAACCTGTATTATAGTTATTACAAACTATATACACAAAATACAAAAGGGACTCATCATAATGAGTATAACCCAAAAACGAACTGAACATTTCCAAAACAAAACATCTTCTTATTGGCCACTGCAGTTGTCTTTGTCTCAGTCTTTAAACCTTCTTATCATAAACTATACAAAGGCAAAACCACCATGCTAAGCATATAACTTAGAGGGGAACAACTAAACAAGATATAAACTTGCGACTATCTCTAACAATCGTCTAGTATTCACATATACATAATCAGATCATATCACAAGCAATCTTTAATTGTTCATATTAAAGAAAAACATTATTTTTTTTAAAACGGAAAATAATTCATCAATACAGAACAAAACAT
The DNA here is from genome assembly GCA_032467995.1 of Erythroxylum dillonii. Lineage (NCBI taxonomy): Eukaryota > Viridiplantae > Streptophyta > Magnoliopsida > Malpighiales > Erythroxylaceae > Erythroxylum > Erythroxylum dillonii. Next base: position 4,369,495 of record JANKYE010000005.1, on the reverse strand, counting down.
TTAAATATCATAACAGAATGTACAAGTATCAGAACAGAACTCAAAATCTCAGAATAGGATATCATTGTGTTAGATTAGAACATAACTTGTAACAGATTAGACTTATTGTGTTAGAACAAACTTTAGCTTGCATCAGAGTGAATCATATATCATAACACAAACAGATTAGCCTGCTAGTCCTTTTATAGAAGTGGGTAACAAGACCAGAATAAAAGATACCATTATTGGTATTATAGGACAGAAGAGACTTATGTCTCAAAATCAGGGGACACCGTAATGTTGATAATTAAGAGACACCGTAGTGTCAATAATTAGAGGACACCGTAGTGTCAATAATCAGGGGACATCTTAGTGTTAAGTTATAGGAGCGGCTGCAGACCTTTCTAGACATACCTATTTACCCACAACTACGATTTGGTCATTTTAAAACAAAACATTTTACATTTCAAAATCACTTGACAATGAAATATTGCATAAGTATGTATTTATCTTCTTATGCTCAAACTGAATTTATTTATTCACACTTGACCAAACTCGTTATGCCTTGTGAATTTAAGCATTTACATCAATATACCAATGACATATTAAGTAATTACATTTTAAATATACTCACCTAAGTTCCCAATTCACAAACATTCATAACTAACACAACACTTATATCATTTAAATCACATTTGTGTTCATAAGCATTCTTCATTTCTTTAATAACTTATAAATTCCAAATTAGATACTTGTAATTAAAATAAAACCTTCCGTAAGTTATTACCTCAATTGAAAATCCAAAACCTATTCAACCTTTAACCAATTAATCTAATGTCAAACTAGGTTCATTACAAACCCTAATCAACTTCAATTACACCAATGTAAGGTATATCATCCTACTATGATTCAACAATTACATAAAACAAAGATTACCATGTTAAGGCCTTGCCCATGATCATGTGGTACATTCCCACAATCGTGACAAAAGCTAATGCATCTGCCCACGATCATGGGATGAGTGCCACGATCGTGGACTACCCATTTTCCTGTGAATTCTAGATCAAACATCTTCTTTCGAATTTCAAAACACCAATATGACAATCCCTAAATCATGCTTCAAGTATACCTCAATTATATGCCAACTACTCGTGAATTTCATATCCAATTTCAACTCAAAATTACTCATTTGGCAACTTACAAGCCATTTTTTCATGCAACTAAATCGACAACAAAATGCATCAAACAAGCATCATGTTCTAGACCTTATTATATCATCAATTTCACACATATTCCATTCCAATTCAAGTAACATATAATTCATGTTACAACATGCCATCAAATTAGAATTCCCTTACCTGATTAACTTCAAGTTCCTTATTTAAAGAACCAACCAAACTAGCCTTTCATGCAACCAATACACTTCCAAAATCTAGGCAGGTGTAGGATGATCTTAACACCCAAAAGACAACAACATAGAAGATAGCTTGAGGTTGCTTCTTGATGCAGTATATAGTAAGCAATTTAGTGTGATAATATATCAAAATTGAAATAAAATTTAGAGCAAGAAGAGGGGATGATTTCGGTGGACATAAGCAAAAATGAGGGTTGCAAAAACTTCCTTGCAAGAGCTTAACACCTAAGCTGCTAGGTGTCTCAATTATGCATTGGCACATGTCATCAATGCATGACTCCCATTTGTTCTCCATTTTAGGCTGTCGATTGTCACAATTCAATCAGGTCACTTATCCCTTAATCAATGCTGCCACTTGTCATTCAATTATACTATCATTTGTCAATGCCTTAACTATGCTAAATATCATTCAATTTTCATGTACCAACTTATCTTGCCACTTGACATTTTCCTAATCCAAATGTACATTTTAATCCCTCAATTCTCTAATGATAACAATTAATTCCAAGTTACTAAGTATGATCTATTAAACTAGAAATTCAAGACATACATAATTCACATTCAATTCATATCACAATTTTAACACCTATCTCATTTATTTTCATAGACATTTATCATTCTAACTAAGGTGTAATTTGGGGCCTTACAAGAGTAATTCATATAAATAAATGATAGTAAAAACTAGGCAATAGGACTTACTTTTGAACCTGCTTCAAGTTAGGATGATTAATCAACGAATCTTGGGGCACTCGGTTTACTTTTCTTATGTTTATTTTTGGTTTACTATTGTATATAAGTTATAACATAGCATCTTATAAATCTTTTATGATGTAATTACATTACATTACATAAACTCATCCTTGTATCAAATCAACTTAGTTTAGATAACGTCATATACAATACGGTCATTTAGTTTAGATTAAATCAATTACAAATTGATTCATCTTATTTTAATTTATATATAAATATAGCATACATTGTAAAGCAAACACATCAAAAAATCAAAACATTATACTCTACTTCAAACTTTCAGCTTTAATTCTTTTTTTTATGGTACCAAAGCTTACCTGAGCCAAGTCTCAAATTTTTTTCATTCACTTTTGCTACATCTGCCATCCATAAACACATCCCTACTACATTGCTATACACAATACACCAAAACATAGACTACCAACACCTCACCAAACCTACTATAACCAGCCCAATTCACACTTCCACCAGCCCAGCCCCTACATTCCAACTCAATTAAACCATTAACACCCATATCCCAATTCCACTTTCTGACTCAAATATAATTCCTAACCTTTAAATTTTTAAATTAAGAAAAAATTTGGTCACATGGCCGCTATTTGTTGTTTTTGCTCCATGCAATCTTGAAATAATTTTTCCAATCTTTCCTCTGACCCCTCACAAATTCAACCTACCTTATCTATATTACACACTAATCCTCCACTAAATTTTTCCACCTATTCCCTCAACGAAATTATGCTTCCAGATACTGATGCTTCTTCCCTCATAACACCTAACAATAATATTGTCGACTCCACTCAATCATACCACAGTACTGACCAAGTAGTTGTCGGTAATGGTACTACTTTCCCTATAACTTCTAAATATTCCTTATCTTTTCATATAAATCTTCGACCATTATACTTAAATAATGTTCTCATTGTGTCTAACCTTATTGCTAATTTACTTTCTATTGCTCAATTTGTTAAAGACAATTCCTGTTTAATTGACTTTAATCCCTCTAGTTATATTATGAAGGACCTTTCCACCAAGATTCCACTTCTTAGGGGAAACATCCACAATAATCTCTACCCTCTCAAAGTTCATATCAATTTCACAAATCTCATGGCTTTTACTGCAAAACGTACTTCTTCACACCTCTGGCATCAATGTCCTAGTCATCCATGTTTTCAAATTTTTTCCAAATTATTTACGTTTAATTTAGTGTCTCGTACTAATCTTCATTGTAATTCATGTCTTTAAAGCAAAAGTTGTCATCTTTCTTTACTTACATCTCCTAGAGTATGTACTGCACCTCTTTAACTTATTCATCGTGACATTTGGGGACCATCATCTATGTTATCACTTTCCAGTTCAAGATATTTTATAATTTTTATTGATGATTTTAGTCACCAAACTCGGAATTATCTTTTAGATTGTAAGTCTCAAGGATTACAAAAATTTCAAATTTTCAAAACCGCAACTAAGAGCTTAATCCCAACAAAAAACAAAATGTTTCAATATGATGGAATATAAAATGGTGTTAAGCTCTTATCCTCACAGTATTTTGATTGAAACATTTTAGATTGAATAAAATTTGAAATTTTGAATATAAAATTCATTGAATTGTGACAATCGGTATTTTATTGAAACACTCCTTGAATTGTGATCGGTAATGGTACTACTCACAACTCTCTTTTGTGATCGGTAATGATAATGGTACTACTCACAATTCAATCTTGAAACATTGTGATCGGTAGTACCATTACCATTTTAAATTGAAACATTTTGATTTTTGTTGGGATTAATCTCTTAGCTGCGGTTTTGAAAATTTGAAATTTTTGTAATGCTTGAGACTTACAATCTAAACATTATCATTAATCATTACTGGTCACACAACATTAATGGTACTTCTGTGATCGGTAATGGTACTACTTACCACTCACAGTATTTCTTATCCTCATATCCCACAACAAAATGGTGTTACTGAATATAAAATTCATCATATAACTGAAATAGGAATCACTCCTCTTATTCACAACTCTCTTATGAAGAGATTTTGGTATGAAGCCTTTTTCACTGTTGTTTACCTCTTTTTTTTTTTACCGTCATCTAACTTATATTTTAAATCTCCACAAGAACTGTTGTTCAATTCTTCTCCCAATCTTAATCATCTTCTTGTTTTTGGTTGCTTATGCTACCAATTCCTTGCTCACACTAAAACTGATAAACTCACACCCAAATCCACTTTATGTGTATTCCTAGGCTATGCCTCTAGTAATAAATGATACAAATGTTTTAATCCCTCCACAAATAAATTTTATCATGCCCGACATGTTAGATTTCTTGAAAATCAAAGTCCTAGACTCCATCCAAACTCCTCTTCCTCTTTTACCACTTCTTTATCTTTACCATTACAAATTCAATTATCATCTGTTACCACCATCTAGTTCTTCGTTACCACTATCTAGTTCTCCCTTCTCACTGGTCTCGACTACTTCTGCCTCACTCGTGCCTCATGTACCCTCTTTCCTTCCTATTCCACTTGTTCCTCAACCATCATCCTCCTCTTCTCATCCAATGGTCACTCGCACTCAGGACAACACTTGACTATTAAAATCTTTTCTTGAGTATATATTATTTATAACACCACTATTTTAATGTTTTTGATCTAGATCCTACTTATTTCACTCGAGTAACCAAATTTCCTCACTGGTAATAAGTAATGCTTGATGAGTTCAAAGCTTTCTATTCTAATAATACTTGGTCCCTTAATCCCCCCTCCAAGTGCAAATATTATCAACTATAAATGGGTAGTTCATATAAAGCTTAATTTGATGGTTTCTTAAATCACTATAATGCCCGCTTGGTAGCTAAAGGCTATCATCAGTCACCTCATCTTGATTATACTAACATATTTAGTTCAGTTGTCAAACCAACCACCATTCGTCTCATTCTTACATTAGTCTTAGCTAAAAACTAGTCCATTTGTCAAGATTACAATTTACAAGAGCCTGTTTTTATGCAACAATCACCTAGTTTTATTGATCCTCATCATCCTCATTATGTGTGTCATCTACAAAAATCTCTTTATGGTCCTAAGAAAGCTCATAGAGCTTGGTTTCACCGCTTTAAACTTGATGACTTTGGGTTCACTTCCTCCAAAGTTGATACATCTCTTTTTATTCAGTCCACATCAACTCACACCACCTTTCTCCTTCTTTATGCGGATGATATCATGGTTACTGGTTCTTCACAACAATTTATTCAAGCCATCATTGGTGCTTTTCACTCTGTTTTCACCATAAAAAGATATAGGATCTCTTCACTACTTTCTTGGCATTGAATCTACATTTACACCCACTGGCTGTCATGACCTGGTTTCACATCGGGCATATGAAAACCACCGCATACCTGAGCTAAGGACACTCACGGTACTCTTAATCTGACTATGCAAGGCTAACAGAATACCTTTTTAAAAAAAACATTTGGGCAACACAACGACTGTATTTTAAAAATCCCAAAACTCAATCAAAACACCTGCAAATCAGTTTTAAACGCACTTCTATGTTCACATTAAAATTCTACCACAACTTATAGACTTTTAAGTCCACTCAAAAGTAATTTCAACAATAGTACCAAAGGTTCATACATAAGGTCTTTTACAAACAACAAGACAGTCAAGAGTTAATTTATAAAATCATAAAGCATATCAACATAACCAACCTAATAAAAACAACTCATGAGCCACTATGTAACAAAAGTACAAAACATAAACTACCCATATGCGGTAATGTCCCAAAAATGACAAAAAACCACACGATCACTAAGAGCTTTAAGCTCACTAAATTAACCTGCATGGTTGGAAAACGGAAGGGGTGAGTACACTATGTACTCAGTGAGCAGGAAAAAACATATATCGCAAATAGAACTTGATACACACCAAGATGGTGTAGATAACCTATGAAGTGAACATACACGACATAGAAATACATAAGCCTAGCCTATTAATCACTCATCCGGTGAACATAGTTTCCAATTCTAGTATGTAAAAGCAAAAAAAAATCACATGTATAAATCAAATCTTGTCAGAAAATCAATCTCAGAATAAGCCAAAATAATCATGTGTGTCACCACTAGTCAGCCAAACTAGTGTGCACACCCATCGATTCCCGGTGTTGGTTCAACTTTCATCTGTGGTGAGTCTGGACTACAGTCAAGAAGAGCATCATGACTTTAGGTGATGACCTCATCGGTGACCAGATCCTAGGTGTGGAATCACCCGCAAATCCCGTAGAAAGGTATCGATATGAGGACTCGATTTTTATGTACTAGCATCAAGGGTATGGGGGTCGCTTAATCTGTTATGCCTAGTACACGATTGGCCAAACATTACCTCACCAATCACAAAAATCATATAAAAATATTAAGTACAAAAATCAAGTAAGGCACCATGCCTTTATTCATCAGTCCAACCTATAAAATGGAACCTTATCATGGCTCTAAGCCAAAAGAGAATACATACATGTAGCATACATGACTCAATTATGCATATTTAAATTCCAAAAACATTATTTCATGCAATAAAAGTCATCTTTTGCACTCCAAGTGCAAAGTTGTTAAAAAATGTGGTTTTAGAAATCAAAACATTGTCCTTCGCACTTCAAGTGCAGGTTTGTTGAAAACAATATCATTTCTCAAAATACGTAATAAAAATATCAGTTGTACTTCAAGTGCAAAGAGTTATTCAAAACAATGTCGTTTATTAAACACACAAGTATACTAGCATCTATTTAAGATTCAACTCTACTATGCATTACCTAGGTTTAAAATTCACTTACAAGTCATCATGCATGTCTTGAGATATCCTAATCCCATTTGAGAGATATGGTTTCCCTAACTCCCCTCAAAAGAAGGTGTACACTGCCTTGACTTCAACATTCCTCGGTACAAGCTCCTTGATTCACAGCTCCTGAGCCTTTATACATAAAAACATACAATCTATTTACTACTTAAACATGTATCTCATATTTATATATCATCATATAACTGTATAAAACACAATATCACTATCTTTAAGCTATATGATTCGACCATTAAGCTTCTCACATGGTTACTTCCTTTACTATTCACATTAGCTTTTCTTTTGCATTTTCCAAGGCATTTAATGCCTTTAATCCAATACTTACTCATTTCAAAACATATTTAAGCACATTTTTATCCAAACACATTAGGTCATTACTCATCAATCTAAGGCAAAATTCAAGTTTACTCTAAGTAAACATGAAAGTTGCTTTCCAATGCATATCATTGCGAATCCTTAAATCCTAAGCCAAGTTGACTTAGGCATTTTATCAAACACCTAATATGCATGACCTTCAAGTCATATTTTCAAGACTTTATCATAGTAATTCATGCTCCTATCTTGTTATATAACAAACACTTCCAAACAACAACACATTTCACTACTCCATTCAATCCAATTCCCTTCATTTAAGCCATATTTATCATAATTATACAACTCATTACATTAATCCATTTCTTCTCTTATCATTTCAACCAAAGCTTATCCAATATACATCTTCTTCATTTTTCAGCATCAATTCACATTATACATATACAATTAACACCATAAAATTCATTTAAATCATCAATTTCAAAAGATATTCAAAAATTCACAAACTTTCACACAAAAAAGGAACATTTTGATTTTGGCTTAAGAAAACTTCTCCATGACTCATTTCATTCATCTAAACCATGTTTCATGCATATTCAAGCATGGAGAACAACATATCTTAACACCAAACTCAAAATCATAATGTAGAGAGAGATGAGACAAATTTTACCTAAACCTTCCTTTAGTGATATCTTAAAATCCTTTGAGAATTTCTCAAATATAATGATAGATTTGAGTTCCTTGATCCTAAATTAACTTAGAACACCTTGATTTGGGTTGGAGAATAAAAAAAAGATAGAATTTTAGTGATAGCGAAAAATAGGTTCTCCTCCTCTTTTCTCCTTTCCTTTAATTAAAACAAAATGTTTCAAGTCTTTAATGGTGGGGTGCATGGCCATACATAAAGAAGGGTCTAGAATATTGACTCTTCTCTGATCAAATATGGTGAAATTACCTTTTTTTTCCCTCAACTTATGAGAAATTACCATTATACCCTCCAAACTTTTCCTAAATTTGCAATTTAACCCAAAATTTGGGAATGACCAAAACTTTTATTTTTATTTTAGTCCCCAAAATTTTAAAAATAATAATTAATTCCCTTAACTTTATAAAATTACATATTGATCCTCCAAGAATTGAAAAATTACAATTAAGTCCTTTAACTTTTAACAATTGACAAATAAGCTCTTATGTACATCAACTTTTCCAATTAAGCTTTCTAAGTGTCCAACGAGTTTATAAATCATATATAATCACCTCTAAAGCATTAGAACAAATTTAACTTAGCCAACATGGTCATATCCATCCAATGGACTCGGTTTTACACACTTAGAAACTTGTATGTTAGAAATCTCCAAGATTTCACATACTGAGGGACTTTAAGTTCGTGTAAGGGTATATAACATTATAAATCACTGACATATATACCTAAAAGAATTTAAATACATCTTTGAATTCATATACAACCATATATATTTCAATATATAGTAGTATTTCCAAGTAAAAAACAATATAAAAGGGCTCAAAGAGTCCGGTGTTACACTGGCCTTCTTCTCATACAATCTAAATACACTCGTGACCTTCTTCATCACACAAACCTTGAATCTTCCAAACCTGTCTCCACACCCATTACCCCTCTCTACCACTTTCCAAAAATCATGGCCTTCCTCTTTCCAATCCTACTAATATTATAGTACTGTTGGAGCACTTCAATATCTTTGTCTAACCAGACCTAATATCCAATTTGTTAACAAATTTTCACAATTTTACATTGTCTCATTGATGTTCACTGGACTGTGGTTAGATTTATTCTTCAATATCTTCGCTCTACCCTACCTCATGGCCTACACTTAAGCAAACCTTCCACCTTAACCATCACTGCTTACTCTAATGTTGATTAGGTTGGGTGTCATGATGATCGTCAATCTACATATAGTTATTGCAATTTCTTTGGCTCCTCTTTAATTTTTTGGAGTTCTAAGAAATAACCTACTATGGCCAGATCTAGCATTGAAGCAAAATACATGAGCATTGCTCTACTGAACTATGTTGGCTTAATTCTCTATTTGGTGAGCTTGGATTCTCTGAAATTAAACCACTTTTGTACTGTGACAACATAGGCATTACCATTCTTACTGTAGATCTCATCTGTCATGCTCGTACCAAACATATTATATACATTTTGTTCATAATTTGGATTTGAAGAAATTTATGTTCATAGATCATATATCAGCTTCTCACCAACTTGCTGACATTCTCAGGGGGATGATAACAAAACATCTTTTAAATCTTTTTTATTGTAATTACATTAGATAAACTCATCCTTATATCAATTCATCTTAGTTTAGATAACATCATATATAGTTTAGATAACATCATTTACAATCCAATCATTTAGTATAAATTGAATTAATTGTAAATTGATTCATCTTATCTCAATTTGTGTATAAATATAGCATATGTTGTAAAGCAAACACATTAAAAAAACAATACATTATACTTTACTTTTAACTTCTCAGCTCTCTTTCTTTTTTCAATAAGAAATGATTCTCCATTCTTATTTAGTTGTGAGCAATCTATGTTTGTATCTTATATATTTCACTTCTCCGACATCTTATTGAGTTTTCCCTTCATTTTTTTGGAAAAAGCAGCTCCATAGTGGTAAAGTCTCATCTTGTGTGTTTGTCAAAGTTACAATAGTAACATTTAAACCTTTAAAATGCTTAAGGATTTCGAAATGAACTTCCAATTTTAGGGAGAATTTGCAAAACTCTTTTTTCATCGAAAATTAAATTAAAACCTTTCATTTTGGGTCAATGGAACACCTAAAAATTTTACTCAACCAGTGGGGCTCTTGATCTAATTGAAATTGTGATTGAGGACTCTACTTATGCTCTAAAAGGATTTCTCAACCTTAATTCCTACATTAATTAAAAGTGACCTGAAAGAAAGAAGAAGAATACAACTAGAACAAGAGGACGCATTGGATCAAAATGAGGTCTATTATATATTAGCGGTAGTGGACTAGAGTTGTGAGAGGTCTCTTTTGAAGAAGAATAGCCTAATTTGAGTCGAGAAATCTTGTTAAGACTAAACTCAACTAATATGCATTAAAGACAGGCTTAATGAATAACTACTAAAAATGGAATGATTCCACTGGTCAAATAGTCCTGCGAGCTAGCCAATATAGTAATGAATAAGAAAAAAGAATAGACGACCATTGTCCCAACTTTACCAGCATTCCTATAAAAGCGAACATGAGAAATTTAGCCTAATTTCTTTATTCATAGGGGAGCTTGATAACGTATATTCAGTCTTACCGATATGGTCCTTCTGATTTATTTTCAATAAGAGAATCAAGCAATTGAACCTGATTCGTTCTACTTAATTAAGCCTCATGCTCGTTTAAGAAGGGAGTTTGCTTTACCAAACTCCTTTTTTAATAACAAGGCAGAAACCTTTGACTAGACATTCATTGGTTTTGCATGAAGAATGAAGAGCGCCCTTCCCTATAAAGCACCTACTCCTATTAAAGGAAAAAAGCGTGACTTTTCTAACAATAAAATTATTATCTATTATATTAGTAAAGCCTATAATCACTTTACCAATAGAATAGGGGCTCAACTGTTTCTTTCTTCGTATTACATGTGTTTGCACATTAATACATTTATAGAATACACATATATAAAGCCTTTCCTTGAGTTTGTAATAAGGGGCGGCTCGTCTATATTTATAGTAATAGGAAGGAGCATTTTTAATAAGGCCCACGCTAGGCGCTTTTTGCTTACCTAAAATTGAAAAAATTTAATCGGTAAAGACTCATCCTTTGTTTCAATTAGAATGAGTCTCCCAGACCCCAAGATATTGGCTTCCACCAAAAGTGGACTATTAAGAATTGTATCGCATGCATATTATACATTATAGTCCGCAACAAATTCAGCTTCTGCTTATACAGTATCAAACAAAGTTTGATTAGTTTCTAGTATACAAGAAATGAGGAATATAACCAATACAGGGAACAAAGGAATAACAAACTATATCTGCTTTTGTGCCATGGCAATTTCACTCAAACTACGTAGACCTACATATATTAATATAGTATATCGGGGTCCCTAACTAGAACCACACTTTCAAGTTTTCTTGTATGTGGCTCATTCATGCTTTTTGAGGCGTTACTAGTGACTCAACATGGGAGAGAAGGTGACTGAATTGTATACTTTCCTCTTCAGAGCATTGCCTTAATGAGTAGGAAGTGCCTATCAAGCAAAGATTTCTTAAAAAAAAAAAAGAATTGTTTCCTTTTCAATTCCTACCTTTAGTTTAGGTGTTGGGGCAACCCCCAATAATCAAAGTTTAGATTGGCTCCCAGCTCCACTTTGGTCAGCATCCTACTCTTAAAGAAATGGAGTCCTTGAGCAAACTACTTATTGTTGTGTTTCCCCAAAAAAGCTATTGCTGAAGAACACTATATTATTTTGAGGAAGGGAAAGCGTGGTTGAGAAGTTACTTTCAAGGAGGGGTGACTGGATTGGAGTGCTTTCATCAAATGATGCATGTGGGCGAAGCCATTATGGCTGCTCGATTTAGCTTGGCCTAGTTAAAAAGAGATTCACGTAAAGACTATTGTCTTTTATGAATCTCTTTATATGTTAGCTAGAGGGGGTGAACTTTCCTATGGTAGTCCCGTTACAGTCTCTAACCGTCCATCGTGTCTCTTCTTGGTTTGGCTTAAGAAATGAGGAATATAACCAATATAGGGAATAAATGAATATCGGACCATATCTTACCTTAGGACAATCCTTTTTAAGCATTCAAAGCTTCCTCCTTCTTTAGAGTCAAGAATATGGAATAGGTATCTAGTAGCAAAATATATTTAAAATCCCTTATGAAAAAACTCAATTCAATAAGGCATAAGAAAGAAAAAAAGACAAAAAGGGTGGAAATAGCAAAGAATCATTGAAGATGATTGCCAATTGACTATTTCTAATCTAATAACATAAGTATCAAAGTAAGAATGACTAAGGTCTTAGGCTTAGGCCAAGGCAAAAGGAAGCATAGTGTCATTTTAGAAATGTGTAACAAAATGAATTGTGAGATGCTTTTTGATATTATTGGCCAAGTATTCTGACTAATGGTCCAATTAAAGGATTTTGTCTAGCATCGGGTTCTATTATGAGGAACAAAGTTGAAGTTCAATCATTCTCTTGAAAGCAAGGAGAGTTAGGACTAAATCCAATCCGTTATATTCTAATAAAAAAAGAAATTCAACTTCAAAGAGGTAGTAGCAGTTGTAACGTCGACAAATGTAGTCTACTCACAATCCATAGTTTGCCTTGCTTTTTATAGACCTAAAATGATTCATGAAGCAATAATTTTCTTATCAATAGAACCTAAAAATCTCCTTATAGACCTCAATTTCTGTTTGGACCCATTACCTCACCTACTTCCAAATCACCATTCCCAACTACTCAAGCCTACCTTTTATCCTATCTTGGTTTCACCGACCTCCTCATCAGAGTTCCATCTTCCCTATTCTTTTATCCACTACGGTTTACCACATTTGGATAGAAAGGAACTCAAGAGCTTTCAGGGATGTAGCTATGGAGGTAGAGAGCTCATAAGCTAGGATAATCTACCAAGTTCTGGAGCTTCCCAACCTAAACACTTAGAGAGGTAATTCTCTTTTATGCACTAACATTGTCATGCAGGTTGTTGTTCAACTGGGGAGACAAATTCAATTCTTTCAATGCAATAAACTACCTTCCTTCTCACGGTAGTTCAAGGGCGCAACAAACTTTTCATTTACATTTCAATTCCAATGTCTTCAAAGAAGGTGATCCTAACCGTCGATAGTGAGAGAACCATTTCCTATGGATGATATAGCATGCAAGGTATGAGAATAAAGGTAACCATGACAATGGACACAAAAAATAGCATAACTTTCTTACATCCTCATTTTTTAGTTTTGGTGATTGCGGCTTTGGTACTTTGGGTTTGGATTATGTTTATTGGACTTTTGTGTTAATGGCTTGTTGTCGACGCACTTGGGTTCTTGGGTAGTAAAAGCTAGCTTTCTACAGCTTCTTGGTAGGAAGTTATGGAGGAGAATAGTTGGTAGTGTTGTTATAAGGTTTGAGCTAGGTTCCTTATGAGTTTGTCCTAACTTATTCCTTTTTGTAGGTACGGGATTTCAGTTTAGTAAATCTCTTGTTACATATAACATTTTCTTATTTGCATAAAATTTTACTAATTTATCAAAAAAAATCTCCTTATTAGCGGTCTTCCATTAGAGCCAGTTCAATTTGATCAAGCATATACTTTTTTAATAATATTATAAAGTTTTAAACTTTTAGGAATCAATAAACTATAGTATTATAAATGAATTAATTTAAGTTCAAAATATTAAATTGAAAAATTCTAAACTCAACTTTAATTATATCAAATTATAACAAATAATTATAAATTAATTTTAAATAATTTTTAGATTAAATAACCTGTTTTAATGAATACATAAGGACGGATCAATGATAACATTGTTGGGTTAAATTGTATGAGTATATTTGAGCCCATAGAAAAACATCAGGTAAGCCCAGCTAAGAGCAATATAATGGCTCTGGTTTATTTTGTTGGAAATTGGGCCAGTTAAAAGGAAACGTTGACCAAGCTTTTTTGCTCTTTCCCGATACAGAATCTTCCTAGTTGGAGTTTGGGACATATTTAAAAGAGACTTAAATGTAACAAAGGTCTTAGTTGATTAGTCCACTGCGTAAATAATTTGGGACTCCCCTAGATCCCCTATAAAAAACTAAATCTCTCGTCCCATTTCCCTTGCAAAAAACGCCTACACTCCACAGGGAGTTGCAATCCAACCAAACCAGCAACTACAAGTTTGGATATTTTGTTTAATATTATAGTGTCTTATTTTGTCCCATAAATCTTTGTCATTTATTTATGAAGGTTTAACGTGAGACCCGTATAAATAAACGCGAGATCCGCATAAATAAATAACTGAAATTTATATAATAAAATAAGACACTATAATATTAGACAAAAGATTCCGTCCCAACTATTACCTTATACGATTGCGAATGCCGCTTTCTACCTATCCTTTTGGTGTCAAATTTTATATCTTTTTGGAAAGGAAAATTAAGGAGCTTGCTTGCTGGCCATGATCCATCTGTCTAGCTACTAAAATAAACTAATTATAGCAAAGGGTTGCTTCCAGTGAATTGCTTCAATTATATCCGTTTTGGTTAAGAAGTCATTATTTTAATATTTTTTGTTCACTAAACCTACAGATTCTTCGTAATCCGATAACATGTTAGTGAATTTCCATATTTATCTCCAGCATATTCTTTGAGGGTTTAGTTAATGATGAGCAAAGGCTATATTCTTTGAATTGTTTTTCTGAAGGATAGACGGTGCATGCTTTTTCCAAACCGATAGTGATAGGACAAACCTCTTTGAAACGCCTCTGCCTGCACAGGTCAATTCAATAAATATATAACTTGGACAGGTCCATCCTGCTTCTGAAATGTACTAATTTTCCTGAAACAAACATAATTGAGCCACCTGTCCAGATGAACCATTAGATATCCCAAGTCCTAAGCCAAATCGAATCTACCCCAAGTAGCCTTGTTCATCCAGACTTGATTTTAATAGGTTATTTTGCTTTTTAATAATACATAACTTAATATAACAACTTCGATAAACAGGCACGTCCCATGGCGTGGGGTAGTGTATTCTTGACTGAGAGTAACATAATTACAAGTTATTTAACCCCTTAAGCTTCTTAATTATCTGCCCCATCTCCTCATCAATTGCCTTTGTTCTTCGCCTTCTTGTCATCTCTGTCTCCTCTTACCCCGGCTTTCTCTCCACCTATCTAGTTTTTCTCCTCTAACCTAGGTACCATATTAGTCTGTATGCTGCGCTTATTGTTCTGTTACTTGTCATTTAACTCATGTCTGTGTTCTTCAAACAGATAGAAAGGAGGAGTCCCTTCCGGTTGATGGGAACATATACGGAAGAGAAGAACCAGGGAAATCATCATCAAGAACCGGAGAAGATCACCAAGACCCGCTTATCTTGCATGTGGTCATTGGTGGTGAGCTTAGCTGGAGGGCTAGTTCTTGGATGGTGGGAATACCAGTATCATCGAACAAATACACAACAATGGATGGTACCCTTTGGTTTAATTCTGATGGTCACTCCTATGATCATAAGTTTTGCTCTTTTCGTCTCTGAAACTTGCAGTCCCATAGGTGAAAACGTCTGCATGAAGAGTCACCCTGCTATTCATGTACGTGACTCAGTTACTGATGCTGAGAAATGCTCCGAAGTAATCACAGTGTAGTTTGGTTCAGAAGTCATTTCCAGAGACTCTTGCAGCATCACCATTACAGTTGCGTCAAATTTTTAAAGATCAAATTAATAGCAACCGTTTGATTGGGAATCATGTTATAGGTAAACAAAGCTAATTGCTTATTGATAAGAATGGTTGTTGACTTATTATTTAAGAGTGGGGAGGATTGTTTAGTTGGTGGATGCATGTGTCAAGCAGGTTGCTTGATTCCTTAGCCAAAACTGTAAGGTAGTGATTGTCATAATTCCTGTATGGACTTAAATCCATGTTTTCAAGGACTCAAAATGACGTGATCAACACATGCTTTTTGGTGGCTTAAACAAATGGTGAGAATATAGCCTTCCCCAGTTTTAATCCAGCCGTCTTAGGTAGCAACTTGAGTGGCGTTTACGTACGCTACTCATGTTTCCTTTTAAAGAACTTCTGATTAAATATTCCAAAGTCCTCCTCACATTCGTATTTTTTAGCTTAAATTTCCACGAGGCTTATGTAAGAGTGGCATGGCATAACATAGTTTAACAAGTTCAACGATTCTAACGATTCATTTACATGTATGAAGGATCACAAAAAGATGCTTGAGAGCTACTGCGATTCTTGTAATCAATTTGTTTGTAAATAAATCAAAATGGGCGTTTGATGTATTGAATTGCCTAATCTGCGTTACCCAATTATTAATGGAGTTCGAGCTTTGAGCAACGAAGCTGATTTTACAAATTTCCATCAAAACTACTCGAGATACTCGTATGTTTAAGAAAGGCAGCAATCACTAGAGCTGAATCCTTCGCTCGACTTGTCAAATAGCTTATCCGCACTGCATGTTCTTAAGACTCGTATTCTCCAGGGTTCAATTCCATAAGAAAGGCTTATTTTGATTTCTTAACTCTGAGAAAAGTATTTCATTCACAGAACAAATGAACACCATCCACAAGCTGATTTATGGAAAGATAAATCAACATTACGGCGAAACAGGGGAAATTTCAACGCAACCTAAAGAACTCTGTAAAAGAATTCGGAATTATACATGACTAGAAGCTAAAAGGGCAAAAGAAAAAGGAAAACATCAATTATGATTCACCAAACGTCAAGCTTCAACCTCCGAACGTGTTGGGAAATCAAGGCCATGTAGTGCAGGTATGTTGTCAAGATCCTCCTCAGCGAACAATGGGAAAAACCACAATAGCTTGTTTGTGCCAAAAACCTTCCAAAAGAAAACAAAGGTGGTCGTGAGAGAATTTCAATTCCATAGGAAGTTCGGAAGTAGCTGCCACGATACGTCTTCAAAAGCTATCATCAGTGAATCACTCAAACTTATAATTGGCCAATGTTGGCAATCAAGAATTCAAGAAACCAAGAACAGAGTTGTCAGTAATTGGCAAAATAACATCATGTTCTCCACCAAATAATTAAGTGACAGAAGTGAAGGCATTAACAGACCTGTTCAAAGTTCTTTTTCTTGCCTAAGTCATACTTCCACCTCACAGCTCCTTTTTTCTCGTAAACCTGAAACATATTTTGATGAACAATAGTCAATATGATCACAGAAATCAACCATATGCAGTATCATTTCTTCATGTCTAGTAAAGGATAAAGCAATCTATTAGTTCTCTGGGTTCATGGTAAATTTGCACTGCAAAGAACCCACAATTGAATATGCCAATACGGTCCCTTCCCTATTCAATATTCAACAACATTTAGACACTGCCGATCACAATAGCTTCTGCTTCTTAACAACTGATACCTCAAATTCAAGCCAGCTTCCAGTAAGTAGATTTCCAACCACTAATCATGAGAATAAGAAGCACATTAGTAAACTGAAAATAACCAATCTAGACATTACCTCTATCGTTGTCGTGTTGCTTGAAAGAAGTGATGCATGCATAACTATGAAACATAGAAGACTGAGACAGAAGGCCAAATTAAGAACTGCATGAAGGCACAAAATCTGTAAGAAACAAGCGAACAATAAGAAATGGAGTATTAGTTGAAGAAAACATAATCAATGAACATAAGGCTAAAATTTATACCAAAAGCCACAAAAATAGCAGCTACATTCCCAGGAGAGGTAGAATGGCTTTTGTTGTTGCGGAAGAACTTGATAAAACTAGGGAGCAGCACTATAGTATCTATTGTTGTCTCCAGAAAGGTATACAACTTCAAGACAGAACCAATTCAAGATTAGAACGAAAGAATATAAGGAATAAATATATGAAAGAGAGCAGTCATCATCCACTGAACCCTTAAACTGCCCCACTAGCGGAAGAAGAAATCTAAAGTAAGATAGTACTGCACATATACTGTATATCATGATCCATTGGCCTTTTGACGGTGAAGCTACAAAAGGTCGGCCACTCTTGCCAGATTTACTTTTAAAATATTTATTACCACAATTACTTCTGCCTTCTCTAGAGCCAAGAGTTAGGACTAGCTATTTTACAGGAAATGATTAAAATGGTAAGCCCAACTTCAAATTATCAAACTCAAGACTCTCCTTAGAGCACGGCACAGTGCAATGTTGATTATAGAACAACAGCAAAAGCATTGCCTTAAGAAAAAGTGATTGTATAATAAATAAATGGATAAACGCAAGTATTAATAGTCGGAAAAACTTCTTGAGAATCTTACAACAAAAAAAAAAAAAAAACAGAGAGAAGACATGACAATACCAGGAAAAGAACAAAGTATTTGTAGTTGCATGCTCCTACACAATTGACGACCCAAATGCAATGGTGATCCATCTTAAGAACACATCTTTTGCCTACAACCAAAAGCATAAAAATCATGTTCCAAATAACTTCAACTCAAAAGTAACAGATTGCCCTGTACAAGGATCATGTTATATGTTAGAGACCATTTTCTCTAACACTGATTCAGCTCCTAACACTGAAACCTGCACCTCAGCAATCACACAACAACACACACTACAGCAGTAAAACCAGAGCAGAACCAACACACACAGCAC
>JANKYE010000005.1:4304576-4316713 GCA_032467995.1 Erythroxylum dillonii | reverse complement strand
CAGTTTTGGAAGATGAAAGAAGGAAGATGGTCCATCCAATGCACATCTTTCTTCTTTAATCCAATGAATGCTAATAGGTTATATGATAACATTAAAAGATAACCATTAAACCATTTAATGGCAAGTTCATAACTCCATTTAATGATGATAAACCATAATAATTACCATCTTTATTTAGCAATTTAATGTCAAATGTGCATATCCACATTCAGCCCTAATAAAACCGAAATTACTACTCCTTTCTTTAAAAATATTTGTTTTAATATAATTAATCTAATCAATTACATTAAACCAAAGTCTAGCACATTTGTAAAAGAACATTTGGGCTTTTACCTTTCCTTCCGATCCTTTTTTCCTTTTATAGA
This sequence comes from Erythroxylum dillonii, assembly GCA_032467995.1. Classification (NCBI taxonomy): domain Eukaryota; kingdom Viridiplantae; phylum Streptophyta; class Magnoliopsida; order Malpighiales; family Erythroxylaceae; genus Erythroxylum; species Erythroxylum dillonii. The sequence goes on along the minus strand of JANKYE010000005.1, from coordinate 4,316,348 downwards.
TCCATTTACACCCTATGGCTTTTAGATCTAGTGGTAGATCTACAGGGACCCAGAATTCATCAGTGTACATGGAATATATTTCTGATTCCATAACCTTGAGCTATTTTTCTGCATCAACATCATTAACAGCCTGAGAATACGTAATAGGATCCCTTTCTTCTTGGTCTAAGATAGCAGTTAAGCCTTCTCCTAGACCTAAATACCTGTCTGGCTGTCTCACAACCCTCCCACTACGTCTAGGCACAACTTGATGTTCAGGTTGCACTTCTGATTTAACTCTTGAATCCATTTTGACATCTAGTTCGATCATATCCAAAACAACTCTTGGTTTGGATGAAATAGCCAACTCCTTTAGCACTACTTTACTTCTTCCTTTGTGATTTCTCACAAACTCTTCCTCTAAGAAGGTCACATTTTTCGACACAAATACCTTCCTATCCTGAGGACCGTAAAAATAATACCCTTGAGTTACCATAGGATATCCTACAAACAAACATAGTTCTGACCTTGGTTCCATCTTTGTGGATTCAGGCTTTAAAACATGAGCTGAGCAGCCCCAAGTCCTTAAGTACCTCAATGAAGGCACTCGGCCAGTACATAACTCCCTAGGTGTTTTAGGCATTGATTTGGATAGAGCAAAATTAAGAAGATATGTTGTCGTTTGTATGGCATATTCCTAAAACGATTCTAGAAGGCTATCATAGGACATCATTGATCTTACCATTTCCAATAGAGACCTATTTCTCCTCTCTGCTACACCATTCTATTGAGGTATTCAAGGAATTGACAAATTGGAAATGTAACATCCCATTACCTGTAGGAAGGTTAGAATTGTAAATATGAGTGATCAATGAGAACTTAGAAATGCATTTGCACGCTCATGCATAATGTGTCATACATATACATATGAATAGTGAAATTTTTGCTCATGAAAGTAATTGTATATGCATTCATTGACATTCTGGTTATAATTGTTTATAAATGTGATTGTTATTGTGAATTGTTATTTGTTTGTATTGAAAATTAATTTGGAGAGTGTAATTGTTGATTTAGAATTTTTGGAGAATTTTAGAAAAATTTCTAAAAATTTAGGGTAATTTTTGGACTAGGAAAAAATGCCAAGTGACAAGACAAATGATAAATGGTAGTAGAAATTACTGTCCAATGACCATGAAAATTTTGATAAAAGATTGTAGGATTTATTATCAAGTGCCTTTGAAAAATTGGGAGACAATTAGAATAGAAATTGGATTTAAGCTATAAGAATTTCGTCACTTGCCAAACAATGTCTTAAGTCCACTAAGTTTTTTTAAGCCCCTTTTATTGTCTTCCACGTTGCTTCTCATTAAAAGTCCATTTGGTGTGTTTTTTTGGCTTTTCCCATCTTCATCTTTGAGACTCTCTTCTCTCCTCCTTCATCATTTTTGTTTTTTTCAATCATTACCACCTCAAATTTAAAGATTACACTTTCCTTGATTTACTACTAGCATTTTTGCTATCTTCTTCCTCATTGCCACAAGAAAACCTATCCTTACCTCATTCAAGAAGATGATGAACGTGTGATGCTTGGGAGCTAGGGCTAGTATTTTTGTTGAAGAATTTGAAGTGAAATCAAGTAAGTTATGCTTTAAATGATATGTGTATTGTTAAAATGAAACTAGAATGATGAGAAATGCGGGATTGATGACTTGATTATATGAGTTGTGTATATGTGACTTAGATGGTGAAAAATCTATTTAAATTTCTTGTTTTTGTAATTGTGAATGATCCTTAATGACCCATGATTTGTTATAGAGATGTGCTAGAAGTTGAATGATCATCAAAGTGGTGTTTGGATGAGTGTAGAAAGTTGCTTATGAATGGGTAAATATATATGCTCTGTTTTTGGTAATGATCAATTATAGATCATGATTTTTTTGTGAGTGATTTATTAAGTTGAATTGGGTAGGTATAAGATGAGTTAGATTTAAAATGTTGAAAGTTTGAAAATCTAGAAAATGTTAGCAGAAAAATTTCCACTGATATGCTTTTATGTTTTATCCATAACTTCTGTAGTTATCCCAATGAGTTGATTCTTGATTTGGATTAAACTAGCGAAATATGACTACCTTTCTTATGAAGTCATAGAATTTAAATTCAGCTTTTAAGAGTCTTAAATTGTGATATGAAAATGAGAACTGGTGCAGCAAAATTGTGGATGAATGTATATGTTTGTGTTCTATTTTGGGTGTTTATGAACAAATAGGGAATATGAATTGGGTATGGATGATTTTGAGCTAAATTTGAGGTATACATGAAGTAGCCATCAAATTGAAATGATGAATTTTGAATATGAAGTGTTTGATACTTAGGAATAAGATATGTTATGAAAAAATGATAGAAATTTTGAATGATGAGATGTAGTTGAATGTGATGAATCATTTGAGTATAGATTAGAAGTTTTAATGAAACAAAGTTGATGTTTGAGTTGACATGAAGTGGTATTGCACTAGAAGAGGTAAATTTAAGAAGATTATGGGTGATTATGATGTTAGAATGGATGTAGGAACCATTGGAGAGGCTTTGGAGGGAGTTTTGTGTCACAAATGTCTGTTAAACTAACATTAAGTCCATTAAACAGACCTTCTCGGGTCTAAAAAGACCCCCAAACCAGTCCATGTCTATTAAACAAACATTCTCGGGTCTGGAAAGCACCTCCAAGCCAGTCAATGTATGTTATACGGACATGTATGTCCGTTAAATGGATATTCTTGGGACAACTACAGTAAATAGCAATTTTGACCCTTTCATAGGCAAAATCTTTTTTTATGTTCTTCATGAACGTTGTAGAACTCAAAGTTCTCTTTCAAACCATCTAAAACGACATCAATATGACATCTTTTGTGAAAGTTATGGCAATCGTGCCAGCATAGGTTCAATATGATTGAGGACATAAACATGGTTGATTCTTTTGGCCATAACTTCATCATCCTACCTCCAAATGAGGTGATTCTTAAAGCAATAGATTCCTAACACATTTTTCTCTCTCCATGAACATTTGTAGTAATTGGTGTTGATCTGAAAAAGATTGATTATATAAAAGTGTGGGAATCTGTTGGAACAACGTAAATAGGATTATTTTTACTGAACATATTTCAGTGTTTTGATTATATTTGGATCTTTAGGATTTCAAATGAGATGATTTTTCATTTGGAGTAACCTAGAGAAATAGGAATACAAATTATATGAAGAAGCTGAATTTTGATTCAGTCTTTAAAATGTTCAATTTCTAAATGTAATTTGGGTATAGTACACTATTTTTGGATAAGAACAATCAAAAAATGTTTGAGGTATATCTTCCTATTTACTGAACCAAATTGAGTTATTTTAGTGTCAATGGAATCATAAGACATATAGGAATACTTTTCTAGAAGAGAGTATGACCAAATTACATCAGTTTCACTTTCTGATTGAATGTGAATAGTAGACCTGAAAATGTGACTTGGAAAAATCTGAAGTGATTCAACAAGAAATGAATTGTAAAATTAATGGTTTTAGTAAGGCATAAACCTAAGTATAAATTATATTTAGATGAGTTTTGTTATGAAATTGATGGAATGATACCCAGGATTTTCATGAACATGCATTGTACATATTTCATTTCATTCATGTGCATTATTAGACACTTATGATTGTACAAATTGTGATACATGTGTATGTTGTTTAATATAGAGGAGCAACTAGAACGTCAACCTCCAAACGTTGCTAGAACTTCTACACACTAGCTTCAGGAGCAGTTGGTGAGTAACCTAGACGGTTTCTCTCAATTATTGTTTGCTTAATTTCTGTTTTGAAATGATTGAATGAATGCGGCTTGATTGTTGATTCCGGACAAAAGGTTCGATGACTGTGATTTTAGGAATGTATAATGAAGTGCTGATTGAATGTGAATGTGAAGAACTAATTGTGTTACGATATGATTGATTGAAAATGTGAAATGCATTCCATACATGAATGCAGATCAGATAATGGGAGTTATGATCGGAGTAGCCACCGATCAGAGCTTAAAGCTCAACTTTTGGAAAGAGCCTCGAGCTCAAACAATGATTAAGAGCCTAAGGCTCACTATGTATAATGAGCTCTGTATCCTCATCGGATAAGGGACAGTTATTAACGAGCCTAGTATCTAAAATGGATACGGGATAGTTTCGACACTCAGTCACAACAACATAATAATTGGAAAGTGTCTCATGAGCATTTCATATGCATGTTTGTTTGATCGATTGAAATGTGAAATTTGCTTATGGTTAAGTGAAATTGTGATACTTATGTAAAGTGTAGTATGTGATTATATGTTATATGAAATGATGTGTTGCATGAATTGAGTGAACTATCAATGATGGTTACCTCATTGAGCTCGCAAAACTCACCAAAATAACAACGTTGTCTTTTTAAGACTGGGAGACGACTCTAGCTTTTGAGACGCTCTACTAGCTGTGTAGATTGTGATTGGCAAGAGAAGTCATGACTCAAAGGTCTGTCAACTGGGATTTTTAGACAGATTAGTTAGATTGTACATATTTTCCTCATTTATGTAGTACTATTGTACTAGGTTTTATTTACGTATATGTAGTAAAAGTTAAAAGACAAAATGTAGACTTTTAGTTTTGGGAAATGAAATGAGGAAAAAGTTGGTTTTAAAATATTGTGATTTTTTATTGATGCTTTATAAGTGGTTAATGATACGATGCCATGTGAAGTGAATGTAGTGATCGATCGTAGCTCGCCCTTATCGTATGATATATACCGGAATGACCTCTGAGCGTTCTGGTGTGTACCCTGTGGTAAGGGAACGCTATATTTAGATGATATCAGAGCATGGTTGGCATCTTGTGGGACATATAGGAATGTTAGGCATAAAATATCGTAAGAAATGCAGATAAAGATTGAAGTTATTGTTTGTTATAGGTCATCTGCTTTAGGTGATTAGATTGATCAACCAGCTGACCAAGGATCGGTAGGAGCCAGTAGAGAGTCCTCAATGCCTCAATTAGAGGAGATGTCTCTTAGAGTTCCCAAGAGAAGGGAGAGAAGGTATGATAGGCTATAGAAGCAGGGAGATGTGGACTTCTATGGCAGCACAGACTGTTAGCCCCTGAATTTTTTTATTATTAAGCATGATTTAAAATGAATTATGGGGTTATGAAATTAAAATGCTAAGTTAATAAGAATATTCGAGGGTAGTTTTGGAAGATCACTTAAGTTTAGTAAGGAATAAGCTTATAAGGAAGGGCAAATTGGGAAGATGGAATTGTTGTTTAACATTTTAGAAGACAAAAATGTTAGTGATGAATGAAAGAAGAGAGAGAGCATGAAAAGAAGATGAGAAAGAAAGAGGAAGTGAGTTTGAGTGGTTGGAGAGAAAAGAAGAGAGTTGAGCTAGTGTTTCTTTTCCTAAGCTTTCTAGTTAGATTTTGAGATTGAACAAGGAAGGAAAAAGATAAAGAAAGACAAGAGCTTTCTTTTGAACCAAACATTTCTTCTTTGGTAAAGATTTAAGGTAAGAGCATTTTTAATGCTTTAAAATTTGGAAGAGTTTTGGATTCAAAAAGATTAGAAAATGCATGGGTTTAAGTGTTCTAGGATCAATTTTTATACATATGTTTCTTTGGGTACTCATTTGAAATTCCTATTGATTTGGAAAATGTATCAATGCTAAAAAGGGAATCAAGAAAGAAAAGAGGAGCAAGAAGAAAGACATCCTTAAAACAAGTTATTAAGCAAGGAAATTCAAGGTGGGTTTCACTTTTATGATTAAGTAATAAGACATTAAAGCTCTTTCAAGAAATGGCAGTAAGTGATTTTTTAACTACCTCATTCACGTGCATTTATTGCCTTCTAAATGTTGTAAGTTGGTGCTATATGGTTGTTTCATAAATTGTGTTTATGATTGATGGAAAGCTTTTGAAAAGGGTTCTTTTGAAAAGATGCATGTTTATGAAACCATATTTCGGAAGTGGTTTTCAAGATATAGCAAGCATGTGAAAAATCATGTTTTCGGAAATGTGCCAATTTGGGCAACAAGTTTACAAGATTTCGAAATATATGTGTTATGTGGGTTTGTGGTAGTCCCTCAAGACTCGTCACGTGCACGTTGATTAAGTATAGGCTTCTTTCGCCTGCTCACTAGTGATACGGTGCGACTTCACGAACTCGCTCAAGTTTACAGCTATGCAAGACCATCATATGGAAATGTGTAGTGCGTCATGTTTTTGGACTTACCTAAACCATTTGATATGTTTATGTGTTCATGACAAGTTGATAAGAGTGATGCCTTCATAATTTGCATACACATGAATTTCTGCACTAAAAATGGTTTATAAATGATTTTGCTTGTTACCAATTATAAAATTATTACCCACGAGCATTAAGCTCACCCCCTTTTTTCATCCCCACAAATAGGTGATGAGCAAGAGATCGAGTAGTCGATAACCAAGGCATCACTCCACTTTTGAGACGTTTTGTATTTGAAGTAAATTATATAACGCAAGGCTTTAGTTGTATTTTGAGCAACTCATGATTTATGTAATTTTTGTATTTTGGGGATTTTGAGACCTTATTGTAATTGCGGCTTGAAATGCCCTCTAAAGCTTTTTAAAAAACTCTTACCTTTTTATGTCAATGGAATAAGATTTTCATTTGGCTCATGATTTTCTTTCAAGTTTATACATTTCATCATTTAGTTTGCATAAGGTAAAAGTTAGTGTTCGGACTTCAGGGAAAGATCTGGATCAATCTAGGTAGAAATAGGCAATTGTGCCTTCTGAAAAGTTGTAGGTCTTTCTCTTAGCTTTCCAATGGTATATAGTAGGAAACTTTTTACCCAAATGTTCAAAAGTTAGGGTCCTTAGAAGGGGAATTGCTTAGGAGTATCAAGTGATATAGTCTATAAGTATGATTCGTCTGTAAAGTTGTATCGTTTGTGATGACATCACATCATCTGTGATGACGTCATATCATCTGTAGGGATACATCATCTGTAAAGTTGTATCATCTGTAAAGACGCATCGTCTTAAGTTGACTTTACTTCGTCCTAAGTTTACCATATTTTTCTTAAGCGTTGCATCATCTTAAGCTGGCCATGCTATCTTCTGCTCCCGCATTCGTCTGCTTCTCACATTCATCTATCTCATGCTATCGTTTGCTCCCACATTCGTCTACTTCTCGCATTCGTCTGCCTTATGCTATCGTCTGCCTTTCGCTTCGTCTACTTTCCGCATTTGTTTGCCTTTTTGATTCGTCTGCTTTCCGCATTTGTTTGCCTTTTTGATTCGTCTGCTTTTGCTTTATCTGCCTTCTTGCTATCGTCTACTCCATTTTTGATCCTTCAGAAGATAGAATATGTCTTTGGTATCTTCATAAAAGTTGTAGATCTCGAAATCTTCTATCAAGGTGTCTTAACATTATCCTAATCTGCAATCTCTAAGGACAATTACGCTAATTGCCCTAAGACAGGGCAATATGATTAACAATTTGGACATACTTGATTCCTTTGGCCATAACTTCATCATCCGACCTCTAAAGGAAGTGATTCTTAGAGCGATAGATTCCTAATGCATTTTTCTATCCCTCCATAATAAATTTTTGGCTAATAATGGTTTGCTGAAATAACCTTACAAGGTAGTAGCCATAACTTTGTTATGGGTTCTCCAAATGCGATAATTCTTGTCTCTAAATAAACTAGAGACATAGAGCCTCTTACGTTCTGAATAAGTAGAATTGAAATTCAAGTTCGGGCTTTCCAAATTAGGTTTAGAAATAGGAACAATGTATAGTTTTAATGTTTGTCCTGGTGGGGGCACATCACCCTTGTGGGATACGCATTCAGATGTCACTTAGGATGTCGGGCCCGTTACTCATGAGGGCGGCGTGTCCAACACAGACCCTGCTGAGGTTGAGGGATGGTTAGAGAGGACAGAAAGGGTATTTGATCAGATGGACTGCAAGCCTGATGACAGGTTCAATTATGCAGTGTCTTTATTACAGGGTCCAACATATCAGTGGTGGAAGATTATTCCAGGCAGTACCACCAGGCCTTGCCAGTTGAAGTGGGAAGACTTTCTGAGGGTCTTTAGAGACAACTAAATGCCCAAGGTCTATTTGGACAGTAAGATGAAGGAGTTCCTAAAATTAAAGCAGGGTAGGATGTTAATGGCGAATTATGAGATCCGGTTTAATGAGGTGATTGGTTATGCTACTGCTCTGATTCCTACAGAAGAAGACAAATGTAAAAGGTTTGAGAATGGCCTTAATAAAGAGATCAGAGCAAGATTGACCATCTTAAACTTAAGTAATTTCACTGAGCTGAGAGCTGCTTCTAACAGGATTGAGCAGTTATTGAGAGAGAGTTGGGTAGAGATCCAGAGGGAAGAGGCCTAGTAAGAGTCAAGGAAGTTCTGGCAGGAGCTTTAGTAAGCACCAAAACAGAGCCTTCAGATCATCAGATGGATCTAGACAGTCAGGATATGGGCAAAGGGGTAGATTTTCATAGACTGGCAGTGGAGGGGGTGCAGTACAGAGTTAGTTTTCAGTTTGTGAGCATTGTGAGAGGAGGCATGGTGGTGAATGTTGGAGGTTGACTGGAGCTTGCCTCAAATGTGACTCCATGGACCACCAGATCAGGGATTATCCTGCTACTTTGGGTGCTCAATCTGGTGTGAGTAGGGAGTGATGCTACGATCTAACAGAGCAGAGGTGGTGGATCTGGACAGAGAGGCTTAGGTTGAGGCAGAGTGAGATTTGGGAGTACTTCTAGGAGGACTAAGGGGCAGGGCAACCGATCATAGTCCCAGGCTCGGGTCTATACCATGACCGGGCAGGAGGCCCAAGACTCACCAGATATAGTGGTAGGTGCGCTTCTCATTTATGATTTTGAGGCATTTGCATTACTATATCCAAGATCCACACTGTAATAGGGAGCTACTACAGTATGGATTAGAGGTGAGTATGCCAATAGGCAGTACTACAGTTATAGGAGAGGTTTGCAAGGGATGCATGATTTAGATTGATCAAGCAATATTGGAGGCAAACCTTATTATACTACAGCTGAGAGAGATAAATATTATCTTAAGTATGGATTGGCTCACTACTCATAGGGCTGTAATGAACTGTTACACCAAGGAGGTAGTACTGGAATCTCCTAGTCAGCCAAGAACAGTATTTAGAGGAGTTAGTCAAGTAGTGCCAGCCAGGATGATATCCTTCATGAGTGCACTGAGGTTGATGCAGGGAGAATGTGAGGCTTATCTAGCTCACATCATTGACATTAGAGCTAAGTAGAGTATTCAGGACATTCCAGTGGTTAGTCAATTCCTAGATCTGTTTCCCGATGAGCTACCTAGTTTACCACCAGATCGAGAAACGGAGTTCACGATTGATCTAGTTCTAGGTGTTGATCTTATATCTATTCCTCCATATAGGATGGCACCTGTGGAATTAAAGGAGTTGAAGGCTCAACTTCAGGAGTTGCTAGAAAAGGGTTTTATTAAACCTAGTGTTTCACATTGGGGAGCTCCAGTGCTATTTGTGAAGAAGAAAGATGGAACTTTGAGGTTATAAATCGATTATAGGCAGCTGAATCGGGTAACAGTGAAGAACAAACACCCGTTGCCTAGAATTGATGATTTGCTTGATCAGTTGTAGGGAGCTCAGGTATTTATAAAATTAAACTTGCGGTCAGGGTACTATCAGTTGAAGATAGCTGAGGCTAATGTACCTAAGAGTGCATTCTGGAGCAGGTATGGGCATTTTGAGTTTTTAGTGATGTCGTTTGGGTTGACTAATGCCCCAACAACTTTTATGGCCTTGATGAATTAGGTGTTTTAGCCCTACCTAAATCGATTTGTAATTGTGTTTATTGATGATATCTTGGTGTATTTTAAGAGCAGAAAGGAGCATGCTGAGCATCTGAGAGTCATCTTATAGATTATGAGGGAGAAGCAGTTATATGCCAAATTTAGTAAGTGTGAATTTTGGCTGGATATCTGGACATATAGTGACTGGAGATGACATAAAGGCAGATCCAAAGAAGATAGAGGCAATGATGAATTGGGAAGCTCCGAGAAATGTGTCTAAAATCTGAAGCTTCCTAGGATTAGTTGGATATTACTGGAGGTTTGTTGAGGGGTTTTCTCTCATCTCAACCCCTTTGACACAACTTCTGAGGAAGAATCTAGTGTTCAGATGGAATAACGAGTGTTAGAAGAGCTTTAAGGAGCTGAAGCATTAGTTGAATACTACACTAGTGTTGCCTATTCCATCGGGGACTGGAGGATATGTGGTGTATAGTGATGCTTCACATAAAGGATTGGGATGTGTACTGATGCAACATGGCAAGGTGATCGCCTATGCATCGAGACAATTAAGGTCTCACGAGATCAATTATCTGGTACATGATTTAGAGCTACCTGTAGTTGTCTTTGCTCTAAAGATTTGAAGACATTATTTGTATGGAGAGACTTTCTAGATATGCACAAATCATAAGATTTTGAGATATCTGCTTAGTCAGAAGGAGTTGAACTTGAGGCAGAGAAGATGGATTGAATTATTGAAAGATTATGACTGCACTATTGAGTACCACTTGGGGAAAGCTAATGTGGTGGCAGATGCTTTGAGTAGGAAGTCTAATATCAGTGCAGCTCAGATTCAGTTATCGAGGCTATCTAATTTGATTCATTTGAGAGCTCTGAATATGGAATTGAATCTAGATTAGGATAGGGCCTTGATTGCTACTTTGAAGTTGAGACCAATGCTACTTGACAGAGTTAGGAAAGTCCAGGGCAAAGATCCTCATATGGTGAAGCATATGGAAAAAGTGAAGGTAAATTCAGATTCCAAGTTTAAGTTGAGGGATGATACATTATGGTTATGACAGAGGCTATATGTGCCTAATGTGGATGATATAAGGAAGGAGGTATTTGAGGAAGCTCATATGGCCACCTATACTATACATCTTGGTACTACCAAGACGTATAACACACTTAAGCAGTATTTTTGGTGGCTTGGAATGAAGAAGCAAGTGGAAGAATATTTATCTAGGTATATGACTTGCCAGCAAGTTAAAGCTGAGCATCAGGCTCCAGTAGGGGAACTACATTCGTTACCCATTCCAGAGCAGAAATAGGAACGGATCACTATGGACTTCATCATGGGATTGTCTAAGACTCTAAGGCAATATGATGCTATATGGGTCATAGTGGACTGATTAACTAAATGAGCCCACTTTTTACCAGTGAGAGAGAATAACTCACTTGATCAGTTGGCCCAGAAATATGCAAATGAGGTGGTGAGACTGCATGGGGTTCCAGTGTTCATAGTATAGGACAAGGATCCCAGATTTACTTCGAGGTTTTGAAGGAGCTTGCAGTTTGCTATGGGGACTAAGTTGAATTTCAGTATAACATTCCATCCTCAGGCAGATGGACAGATTGAGAGGACAATCAAGACTATTGAGGATATGCTCAAAGCTTGTGTATTAGAGTTTAGAGTAGCTTGGGATCAATATATTGTTGGAGTTATGTAAATATAATGCCCTGGCAAACAAGTGTATTTATATGTAACTTTATCTTCTTCAGTTACAGTTTTATAATGAAAATATTTATTGTTAATAAAACAAAAGAGTTTGGTTTTATTTGTGTGAGCATTATATCTCTAGTCCAAAGGTACCAAGATTCTTTTGTAAGTAATATACATATACATAGAGATGTATGGGAAACATGTATATTATTAGAATCT
>JANKYE010000005.1:4239134-4249146 GCA_032467995.1 Erythroxylum dillonii | reverse complement strand
AGGATATGCTTTACAGTTAATAGTTTTCCAATTCTGATACTAGTGAGTTGTGACCCGTAAGAATTATCTGTCATCTGTTCATTATCTCCTCCATTCCTTCTTATCCTACTACAGATTAGTTACCAATCCGTGTCCATGAACTCTATCTACTAGACTGGTGATTTCACAGCTTTAACCAGGCTGCAACATGGCTTGGTAAGAATGGGAAAGGAGATTAGTACCATATAAATGTGAACCAGAACTAGTCTGATTCATGATGAGTGCGGGCTGCATCGTGATTTTGTATGATGAAACTCTGCATATACTGCCATTGACCTAAGAAATTAATTAAATGCTTAAAAAAGCAACTAGCACTTATGGTTGGTCTTTGGTCTATTCTTTCACTCTCAGTGTTCCTCTAATGATGCCATCACCACCATTAAACAAATCATCTTCAACAATGGAGCAAAAAAAATGTAAAGAGAAAAGAAAAATTATTTGATCTATCTTTTCCAGTCCAGCATGGAAAGAACATAACAGAAAACAAAACTAAGAATTCAAAAGGCAAGAACTTTTGTGTTCTTTTGTTTTCATTATCGCATAATATTGATCATCAGCTTCAACATACAGAAAAGGCGGAAAAAAAAAAAAAGGAAAGAAAACTGACCCAGAATTTACACATCCTTAAAAGATACCGATCCAACAAAATAAACCTAACATCGAGCACTGTTTGGCTCCACAGTTAACATAACCTCAAACCCTAAAACACAAAACATTATGATGATTCTGATGTAGTGACCTTTCTCGATCAATCATGCCCTGAACGTACCTAAACTCCTCCACATGGCAAGGGATAGTGATTGTACCCTTCTGATCAAACCCATACTCTTCTTCAGCTTCTTTGAGTAACTGCATGAACAGAGGGTGATTGAAGTATATGACAGGCACTATAAATCTCTGTTGCTTCTCTCCTTGACCAACCTTAATTGCCAAACACCCTTTTGGCACATCTCTCTCTCGCTTCTTATTGCTTCCATGACTACTGGTATGATGATGATTATTGAGTAGGTGAAAGTGAAAGTTTCTCAAACTCTTCTCGCGGCTACCCATAATAATAACAATTCTAAACTATTAACTTCCGCAGATTATAAATATTATATAAAAAAAAAAAAACAGAAGACAAAACCTAACGAAATCTGGGACAAGAAAACAAAGTAAAACTGCCAGGGGAATACTATAATGGCTTGTTTGAAGAGGGCAGGAGTAGAGTATCTAAGCGATCTAGGACGTTGGTCATATCTGATGTTGGAACACCAAAAAATAACGCTTACAAGCATGAAACAGAAAGTCCAAGATTTATATAGAATCATCTACGGAGAAGAGTACCGCTGGTAGGAGAGAGTCAGTGGGTTTTTATTACCTGCGAACAATATCAATTTCAAAACTTCGCGTTTGTGTTTCCAGACGTTGGATTTGGTGGTCCCGCCGATTGTCAAGTTTGATGCTGCGAGAGGAGACCAAATCTTTTGTCCAGTTTTACTCTGTCTTATTCTGTCTCATGAAATTTCAACCATTCATTTTGTAAGACCCACATAAATAAATGGCTGAGATTTATTGGACACAATAAAATACTATAATATTAGACAAGAGATCTGAACTCCTACGAATGATGCTTCGAGATGCTGGGATAGGAAATCCTTGTTAATAACGAAACAAGATTTTTGTTCATTATTATTCTGTCTTATTTTATTTTATAAAATTTCAGCTATTTATTTAGTAAAATTAACATAAGATTAAATAAAACTAACGTAAATAAATAGTTAATATTTATTAAATACAATAAGTCAGTAATCAACGGACTTGTAACTCCGTACTTATGAGTGGCAGGTTAGTTAATGCAAGCGGTTTTGAGGGGTCAGACACGTGGAAGGAGAGTTGAGAAGAGGAGGACAAGTAGATGGGAGTGGGACTGTGAATCATCAGCATAGCCGACAATTAGGTGTCAGTAATCGCAAGGGACAGCCAATAGCACGTCTGCAACATGTCCACGTAGACATCAGCCGAAGTCTCTGTCCTAAGCTAATGCATGTCTTTTTCTGGCATGAGTGCAGTTCTTTTCCAGCCCTTGAAGGGAGCCTATCGCTGAAATCGCACGGCAGATGGATCTAGTGGAGCAGGAAACTGGCTACATATCCGCCCACAGCAACAGTATGCTCGTAGTCGAGCCGAAGAAGAAAAAATTCGGGGACAGAATGACAAAAGTATCCCTATCCATTGGGGTCCAATTCCATGATGAGATTGACTTGAATGTGGTGCGGAGATATCCGATTTAAATCAAAAAGATGTCAAATTTGGTGGGACTATAATGTCATTAAGATTCTCTTACATCTACCTTCTTTTTTTGTTTTTTCCTTTTAGGGCCAAATTCGAAATTTGTTCAAAATCTAAATAATAAATTGAATCACTTGACTGATTGATTTCAAATTCTCTATATAAATAAAGGACTTATATAATTAAGCACGTAAGGTTCAAAGAGGTTAGAATTTATACTTTGTATCGAAATAGATGGAGTGCAAAAGGGAGTTGAAAATTCGAATAGCTTTTTAGGCCAAAAGCTGACAGAAATCCTCACTATATATATATATTATATTCGATGAACATGAACGTAATACTGTTTCTTTGGAAGAATCAAACACCTTTGTTAAAGGAAGATAATATATTTTGTAATATAAACGTCAAAAGGAGTAGTTGCCGCTTGTACGTGAAGTACACCTCAACTCAGAAAGAAGAAGCTATCCCATTCCTGGATGACAATAAAGAAACGATAATATTTATGTTATAGGTATAGACAAGGAGGGAGAACAGAAAAGATGCAAAGTTAGGAGAAGTGGATAATAGCAAGTGGAGGGAGGGAGTGAGTGAGAGTCGCTTTTTGTGGGAGAAAAGCGAAAAGGTGGCTTCAAAGTTTCGGAAGGGTTATTCTTTCTTCCACATTTATATCATTTCCTATAGGTAATGTTTTTCCTTCACCTCCAATGATTTTAGTTAATGAACTCATCGTCGACTTAAAGTCAATGATGTGAATAAGAATGATTGCGCTCTAGACCCGGCAACACCGACCCTCACCTATCACCAGCCTTAGGTCCTTAGCTTGTCGTCCATGGAACATCATTAGCCTTTGTTCCAAGTCATCAACACCCTTTCTATTTAAAAACATTAAAAAAAAAGAGAGAGATCGGAAGCAATATTGTCACTCATGCCTGCAAAATGCATTTATAATTATGATCTGTTTCCCTTCTCATTGGTTCCGGACTTTGAGTGATGACTTAGTTTAATGGTAGAAAAATGGTCACCTTTCGTGTATAGTAGGTACATAAAGGAACACCTAATTTGTTTAAAGGTGTACAATTATCTTTTAGGGTATTATTTTCGAAACCAGATCTTCTGTTCAGTTTTACTCTGTCTTATTCTATATCATAGAATTTCAGCTATTTATTTTGTGGGATCCATGAGGATCTTATGCAAATCTCACATAAATAAATGACTGAAATTTATTGGACACAATAAAATACCATAATATTAGACAAAAAATCTAAACTCATTATTTTCATATCGTACGATAGGAAAATAATTATATTAAAGAAGACATTTCAATTTACTAGGATGAAATTTGGGTTTGACTATCATTTTCTTGATGGTACCCACTTGGGTATAGGACTGGCCCAATCTATAGGGTCCAGTATAATAGCAATCTAAAAGTTTGTGAAGAACAGAAATGGGCTAGACCAACTTATTGCCTTTTAGGTCCGGACGGTACGTTTAAGTCTCTCTCATTCACGTAGAAACATACATAGTCCAGATACAAGTACTTGGTCTCGGCTCATGCGGGAGTCAGAAGCAGCAAATTTTGCAATAAGAACTTGCTCAGAAATCTACAAACAAGGTAAGTAGAGATTCTGCCTAACTTTTACTAACCTAGATTGAGTTACAATGATTCTTCATTTATGTTCATAACATTCTCCATTTAAGGCTTTGTACAAGAGTACTGCAATATTATAATCATGGTATTCCAACAGCATTTGTTGTAGTAATTTTCTGCTCAAAAATTGACTTTTCAGTATCAGGAACCAAAAAATGAGTTGCGTAGTTTCATTTCATATTCATCATCGAAAACCAAAATATTTACAAAAAGAGATGTATAGCAACGCTAGCTCCAGATCTAAAACGATCTCAACTTCTCAAACAACAACTGCACTTAAAGTACAAAAGTGTTGGTGTTTAGAGTCTAACTAGCTGCTTAGCTAGCTTTCACATTGACTTTAGCTGCAGCCAATGTTTTCTTTTTTCACTTTTCAAGCCTAAAACATTGAGCTCACCCCAAATCGTCTTTTGAATCTGTGAAATTCCACAAATTACAATATAGCCTGGGTTGGCATTGGATCCCACATAAATTGTCAAGGCGTAGGTTTTGGTGAACCTACTTGTAGAAGTAAATACTGCAGGTCTTTTTCAACATCTATCTAATAGTACAATGTATTGTGGTCAAGTTGTAGGTATACCAATCGTTCACAAAAAGTTGGGGTCATAAAACTTTTATCGGAATTGATAAAACATGGGCCAAAGAGCTTCCCTTCGTTCCAAGTAAAAGCTAAAATCACTGATTAAACTAAAGCAGAAAGTGGTTCAGTTTGGGTTTTGCTAAGTCAAAAAGATTCAATAAGCTAAAAGGCAGATCTTTAGGGTGACACGATTGACACAATCCACCTCCACGAGGACTATAACAAAATGTCTGGGGGACAGCAAAGGAGAACCAGTCTGTACCGAAACTCGCAGAAATATTTACAATTTATCCAAGGTACAGAAACAATAAGAAAGCATTTGCCTCCTAGATTCCATACCATGTTTTATACATGAAATTTTGCTCAATGACAGTGTATAGGGTGTATGTAACCTATTGCTCTAGAATCTTACTCGCCATTCTTGTGACCGTCAAATGGCGAACCCATTATTGGATATCAAAGCACAGATACTAATTCCTCGGTATGAACGAAGAGTAAAAGAAATAGAGTAAACATCAATCTTGGTTTCCAAAATGATCTTTCATATCTCATCAGGAGAATTAGGGTTTAAAGCGAAGACAGCATTCTTGGATTTCTGCTAAACATTGCGTCAACATCGCGAAAATTTACTGAAACTTCGTTGTCCTGTGCTCAATTTTCCACACCTGAAGGGACAAGATAAGATAGCACTAATGCATAATATACATCAGTGACCAAAGGAAGAGGAAACAAAAACTAATGCAGGAAAGTTACATTGTGAACTTGCTGACTTACACTTACGCACCCAATGCTCTAAATGCAGGTTGATTGTCTATGGGACGGGAAGGTAGACGTAGAGTGAAGTTAAAATAGTAATCTGATTGGGTCTCAGAAATAGGAAAGGTCCTTCAGTAAGAAAGCTCAAGCTGTTACCAAACATAAGCTAGTACATCAGACGTCAACAACAACATGATAAGCACAAATATATTTTTTTATTTCACATCAAGGAAAAGGCATCTTGGTAATGGTACGTCTTAACTTGTGTGCTCTCTTTTTTTCCTATTTCCATGACAACAGAACTGCAAGACTTTTCAAATAATGACAGAAAGGGCGTCCTTTTCTTGGTTTTACATCTTTACACAGCCGTGCCCTTTCTAAAAGATTGATTCTTGAGATCGGAGCCAAAGATTTTTAAAATGAAGGAGGAAACCCTAGAGTGTGTAACGAAGAAGAAATAGAAATCCGTGTCAAATTTCAAAAAAACCAGATCTGAAACAGAAAAACAAAAAGAAACAGATGGATCAGATTTTGGAAGCCATCATGAGGGAAATCTAGCTAATGATGAACTACAAGAGGCTTTAGAATGTTACTGACACGTACAAAAAAGATAACACCATCATCACATGATCAGAAAAAGAAAACGAAAAGGAATAATGATGAAACTTCTTTCTTCGAGTTGGTCAAAACCCTTCATCATTACACCAATCTGCACCACGACTACAACCTTAATTAGACGAAAAATGAAGGCCCTTCAATCTGAAAGCGTTGGCAATTCTTGTTTCCTGAAACGAATAAGATACAGAAAATTTAACTGATAAATGGAGTCAGAAAAACCAAACCTTTACACGTACCCCATGCGCATGGTGACAACCTAAGACATATTTTTGCGGAAGCAATAATTGGGGGGAATGAAGCCTGGTCCGACGACACTGAACAATGGTGGGTTTATCATGCTACCGCAACGCATGTTTGATCTGTACCACATAATTGAAAGAGTCGATCTTTACAAGTGTCCTCGAGCCAGACAACATTCCCCTCAAAAAAGAAGCTCCCTTTGCACTCTCAATTCTTCTAACAGAGAGACAGAAACTGAAATAAAGAGAGAAAGAAGTGGGGGAATCTGTCTGTTGGTGGGTTTGTGAGTTTGTGTGGATTTCTCTAGCTTTGTATCTTATCTCTTTATCCCCCAAGACTCTCGCCTATCTTCAAGGGGGACGAGAGAGAGAGAGACAGAGAGAGGTGGGGGATCATGATGAATGAGATGATGAAGAGAATGATAATGGTATGGGGGGTTATAAGAAGAGTAAAAAACAGTGGAAACAAACACCAACGTTAGCAAAAGACAAAAGATAGGTGCAGACTTGACCCTACCAGCTGGTTTCTCAGTTCCAGAAATGACCACGACCCCATGCACCCTCTCTCTCTCTCTCTCTCTCTCCGTACCTCTATACACACACTCACACTGTCAAACATGACAATGTGTGTATATGTACAGTATGCCTCTGTTGTCTAAACTTATATTTACCGTTGGATGTGCCCAGATGATTTGTGATGATCAACACCTCGTACAAGATTGGGATTTGGGTGTGTGTGTGAAACTGAAACCCCGAGGCTTGGAAGAGGAGAGTTTAGGTGTGATGGTTGATGGTGTCATCAAACATGAATTACTGTTAAAACAATTGCTGTCTATGTACTATGTAACAAAAGGAACCAATACCCATTATGGACCGTAGGATGCAGAGACCGTCCCATGATTCAAAAGCTGCATTCAGTGACTTGTGCTTGGTTTTTAAGTCATGATAATATAAAATAATTGAATCCAAAAGGAATCAAAAGTAAAGGAGGCCTAGAATTGAGTCAGAGGAGTGGTTGAGTTATTTAGCTGCCCGATAATAGCAAGCCCCATTTAATATGGCATCACCTTTCTGGACTCGATTAATTGCATTTTGGAATTATGCATTAAAAAAAATAATGAATACTAGAGAGAGGCAAGTCTTAAAAATATTGAGAAAAAGAAAAACCCTCGTCTGCCGTGTCACTTTCAGCCAGAGGCGCGGAATTCGAGGCGATGACCGACAGGCATGATCAGGGGTCCACGCTTTCCCTTTCACTTTGCCATTTTACCCTCTTCTTCCCAATTCATCGGCGACTCTTGTTAGTTTTTACATTTCTCAGGTCAAATGATTTGCAATTTTTATTTATCAAAAAGGGTTAGTTTTATATTTGTTCAATTCGTCTTTTTTTTTTTTTATTGTGTTTCGTTTGCAATTGCAGATGAGTCCAGTCCAGCGTTTCTGTTGGGACTTCATAAATGGCCGTATTGTTTTCATGCAACGCTTTAAATACTAGGGGTTCTTAAATACAAAACTAGAAAGCACGGTCTTGCTCTTGTCTTGAAATTGCCATTGTTTTGCAGGTAATACATAGTAGACGTTTCGGGCCAGATTCAAATCTCGGTGCCATCGGCTTTCATTGCTCTCAAAATGTGATAGGAACGTTACTATAGAAAGAATACGTAGTATGGTATGAGTACAATTAAGGTTAATAATTATAATCTAAAACCATGGGAGCGAAGGAGCAGGTGGTACCGTGTGACCTTGTGATGGCAGTTTGTTTGGCTTATTAAAAACCTGGCTTCTACTTTTTCTTGGTGTCCAGATAGGGACATGGCACGGCCATCTTCCCATACACAATATATCTCATTTAATTCCCATGGGTCCAACTTTGTTTTCTCTGCCTCTGTGTCTAGTGTGATATGTCCCTCTCTTTTCCTCTTTTACCCGTTAGTAAGGAAATTTGATTCCCAAATAAAGTTAAAAATGCTTTCTGGGTTCGGATCTACAACACGTAAAGAGATGAGTTGGGTTTTCGTTAAGTTTTTGGCTCCACATAGAGCATGAAGACAGGAGATATGAACATATGCTTCCTTCTAAGGTGTTTAAGGTTCAATATTCACAAAATGGAATCAACAATGGAGGGAATGTGGTGGGGTATTTCATGATTCATCCCTTAAGTTAAATTAATTGATCATTCAATTAAACTTAATAGTGTTTAATGAGTTATGGGTTGTGTTGAGTCCTAAAGTAAGTGAAAAGAGTTATAGGAATGTTAAGAATTGAAATGGTGAGCAGTACCGGAGGTTCCATTCTTGCGAAAGTAAAGAGAGAAGAGGGTTTTTGTTTTGTTTTCATGTGAAGTTGGTTGCCCGTATAATGTGCTGCCATACTTATCAACTTTACACAAATCTGTCGCGCGCTCTCTCACCCTTTACTGTACATCAGAGTGACAAACGGAGAGGACGATACTGGCTCCAGATTTCAACGCTTTACAGTCTTGAAAATTGTGTTTCTATATATATAAACCCAGCGGAGTGAGAGAGAAAAAAGTGGGAAAGAAACAACACGTAAATGTCAAATCCTGCATCTCTTTCCCAGATTGTCGACTCCTTTTACATTTCTGTATTCTATACTATAATAATTTTGAGTGTTATTAACACAACCCAACAAAAACTTTTCGATCATCTACAACTCATCAACATTTTTTATATGAATATATGTAGTTTAGGAATAGTCAGGACAGTATTTACTTACATGGGTATGTATGTTTATGTTTCACTCTCCTCAAAATGCATGGTCACGTGCCATCTTTCTTTTTCTCTGCGCTCGTGTCTCACTCAGAGGTGGCTCCAATGGAGGAGTAGTTGAAATGGAGGAAAAGAAAAACTTTCGTGGGGTAGCTTTTTTGTTCAAGTCAATTTGGTGCCTACATCGAGAAAGATGAGTGGTACTCGTTTCTCTGTAAAGCCAAAACAAGCTAACAAAAATCTTTTAAGGACTATCAGCAGTCAATGCACACACTGCCCCACGATGGGTTTTAATTTAATCAGATAAGATTAACAAACTACCTGTACTAGAGGGGAAGACTTTTTTAGCACCTAAAATCACCATAGGATAGGTTGCAGCCATTCTAATTAGTGAAGAAAAGCATAGTCAAAGTACAGTAAGGCCTGATTATGCTTTTGCATGTACACAGACTCCAGGTCATCCCTTTACTTACTATTCGGTAGCTGCTCCTATCTATATGCTATTCATTCCGTGTTACTTCCATAGCTACCTAGCTTCGAGCTTCAAATAGTTGCCTCATGGTCACCCTAGTTGATGTGAGGTCAAAAAGGGCATATGGAACGACTTTAACGTTATGATATCAATTAATTTTCAAAAAGAACTGTCACTTCCCAATTAATTTCCAATCATATAGCTTCTTCCTGATTAATTGGCTAAGTTTGAAATTACAAGCGATGACAATGACATGGATCCCAAGTTCACTGTGAAACTGTTCTTAAGAAACAAGAATGACAGGAGTCTCAATTTCAAGTGTCAACTCAACATCTGGACCTCTGACCCTTGAAAAGGAAGCCCTTTCAACTCTTTACTTCAATTTCGGCCCTTGTACTGAATTCACGATTTTCTTGGGTCTATGTTGTTCTCTGTCAATGTTCCTACAATGGACCCGGAATCCTTGAACTTCAAGAAGCCCAGGATGCAACAGCCTGTACCACTAATAATCATCATTAAAATAGGATCCTTTAAAACACCGGATAGCCACATGCCTTTTATTCTAATTATAATCATCATCATTAAGATTCCAATTATCATTGGTAGCAAGTTGATCCTCGAATCATGAGCTTCGGAAAGGGCAACTCAGTATGTAACGCT
>JANKYE010000005.1:4128228-4138414 GCA_032467995.1 Erythroxylum dillonii | reverse complement strand
AAATGAAGCACAGTATAGCAAGCAATGCACAATGTGCACATCCAGAACACTTCAAGCAATTAATCACAGTATCACAGCAATAGCAAACAATTCACGTTCATATAGCACAATTCTACCAGTCACAATTGATCACATCACAATTAAGCAGTAACAATACAAGCCATTCATGTTTCACAATTTCACACAGTGGAAGCAATTCAGTTCACAGAATCACAACCAGATACACTTCTATGTCAGCTCTTCCAATTCATCGAACCATCCGTGTCTGGAATCCAGTCATAAACAAACACAGTTCTAATCCCACCATTATTCCCCACAGTAGATATATAATAATTGAATGAACCACCTATTTTATATAACTTATTTTGTATGATTACATAATTCAACCATAATGACATACACTCACAATTATAACCTATTCAACCATAACTCAAAACTATAAGTTCACAACATATTTTATGTAAGCACATAATTCAACCGTAAACTAATCCATTTTGTTTGCTTATAAAATTCAATTTGTAATAAATAAAAACCTATTTTATTACAAATTGATAACTACTTTTGTGATAATATATAACTTATTTTGTGCACAAAATAAACAATCTAAAACAATGAAATAACCAAACATTATTATCATTATTTTGTTTTCTTAACCAATTTTAATTAACACTATTACTAAAATCTAGATTTCTAGCTTTAATTTAATAATGTTTCATTCACCAATTTCAATTAAATTCCTTAGTTTCCTACCCAAATGAACTCAAAAGTCAACATATACTACATAATTTAATTTCTTCTGACACAATTCACCAAGAACCAACAATTCATCGTATACAATTACACATATGCTATACAACTCAAAGTCACCAAGACATAAATACACAACTCATAACAAATTATTAATTCAATATTCATTTATTTGTATTCAATATTCTGCAAACTCAATTACCTAATTCAGTATTCAAATCAAAGCCAACATAATTCAATATCCATAATTCCATATTTCATAATTCTATAAAATTTTGTTACAATTTTTTGCAACCTTCACTAGTCCTCGTCTCCCTGATTTTCATTGTTGTCCTAAAGCTAGACTGTTTGTATTTGTATTTTGTAACAGTGCAAATGGGTCAACGATGCAGTGGCGGGTCAACGGGTCTAAGTGTGGTGCAGTGGTGCGGATCAGCGGGTGTGCAACGCCGACGGGTTTGCGTATGGTGCAGGTTCAGTGCAACTATGTGCGGCGGGTCTGCTGCGTGCAATGTGGGTGTGCAAAAGGTGACATCAACACCACTGCAGGGGGAAGGGGAAGCAGCTTAGATTGCCACTTCTTCCTTCCCCATGTAAAATTAAAGAAGAATAAGCATTAACGGTTTAATAATAGGAAACCTCTTCTTATAGTAAGCTCGGAGGGCAATCCACGAATATAATGATCTACCCTCTACTTTTTTTTTAAATTTTTTTGGAAGATACATTCGACATTATTGTCACTCGTTTGACTCCGAATGAAGAATGGATATAAGGCTGTAAGGTAATAAAAGGCCGGCTCGAATCTCGAAAGTCCTGCGCAATTGTCATATAGTATCATTTAATTTTCTGATACGGTAAGGATTTTTAATTATTTTTTCATTTATACTTTTTAGAGGAGAAAAAAAGATCAACTAAAGTTGAAAAGAAAAATGGAGGCGATACTACGTGGCTTTACGCGTTGTGCATCAAAAATGTTGTCGGCATTACATATTGATTCCAACATGGAGACGCCGTGGGAAGAATTTTAAAAGCCTAAAGACGAATTTTGCTGAGCTTTTCACTTTTTTTTAACCTTTTGCTAAGTCCCTTTCTATACTTATCTCATCCTCTCTATTTGACCTTTTCCACCAAATGTTCGTGTAAAGCAAAATATTCACGTAATGCTTAAAGTTTTCACATTGACTTTTGTGAGGTTGTGTTTAGTTAATCATCTAAGATTGCAACTTTTCAATTTTAGGTTTTGTAATGTTCGAAACTTTGTGACAACCCATTAAAAGAACTTGCGATTTGAAAAAAAAAAGATCCTATTGATAATATACTATTTAAAGATGATAAAAATTAGATTTTGAATCGACCAAAGTGTAGTAAAATTAATATCTTAAAAATTGAATAGTAAGTTAAGTAGTTAAGATAAAAAAATTTAAGATTTAAAAGATTCAACTGGTTTCATAAAACTGACTAAAAATTAAATAAAATTAACAATTTAAAATATAATTGAAAGAGATTATTCTTATCAATCAAATAATTTGATGTTTAATTAAAAATAATTATTAGATGAAAATTAATTAATTTATTTTAATTTGTAAGAACTTATTAATAAACTATTAATTTTTAACAACAAGAATTATTAAAGTAAATCGAATTGAAAAGTTAAACGGTTTAAATCTTTCACTGTTGAACTGATCAAACAGATTGAGATTTCTAATCGTTAAGTAAAATAAATCAAATTTAATTTGTAGCAAAATATC
Source organism: Erythroxylum dillonii (assembly GCA_032467995.1). Taxonomy (NCBI): domain Eukaryota; kingdom Viridiplantae; phylum Streptophyta; class Magnoliopsida; order Malpighiales; family Erythroxylaceae; genus Erythroxylum; species Erythroxylum dillonii. The sequence goes on along the minus strand of JANKYE010000005.1, from coordinate 4,135,919 downwards.
TAAATCCAACAATTAATTTATTAGCCACATTTTTTAAAATTTGATCAAGAATTGAATTAATAGCCTTATTCTTGAAATGTAAATTATCTACAGTGTTAGCTATTAGAATTTGATTATTTGTATTTATCATGGCCAAACAATCACTTGTCCTTTCAATGGACGCGGAAGATTGTCAATAAAGCGGCTCATGCTCTAGCCAGGGTAGCCTTATTACATGCAAACTCATATTACTGGACTGATCATCCTTTTTGTTTAGGTTTCATTTTAAATTTAGATAGCTCGTTTTTTTTATTGTTAAGGGTGAAAGGCTAGTAGGTTCCGGGTATACGGGATAAGCCTGTTGGCTTGGGTTAGTTTCTCTACCTTTCATGTCCTTATCTTGTTTTATGCGTTTTATTCGAGTATCTTAAAAAAAAAAATTGATGCAAGAGTAAAGTTGTATTGAATCTATAAATATTTGTTCAAATCTTAATTATGAAAATATTAATTCAATCGAAGTGATAGATGGTTTTTTTTTTCTTTCCTTCTGCAAGTTGGCTGTATAGCACAAATTTTGTAATTAGAGTCCTCAAAATGAATTTAAGAGAATAGTATAATGGCAATATATCCAAATCATTGTAGAGAGCTTGGGTAAAGTAAGTATGATTAATTAATTTAAAACATGCACTTGATAAATAAATTTGTGATTTCTATCTTTATAAATAATTATTAAATTTTGTTTTGAATTTTTAGCATTCCAAGTTTTTAATGGGTGGAGTGGAAGTCTTAATTGAATTATTTGATATGTATCAAAGGGAAAGAAGTGATATTTAGAATATATTTAAATTTATATTATTTTCATAGTTTTAATAAAGATAATTAATTAACCATAAAAATACATTATTAATTTTATGTTTTATTAACTATTAAAAAAATAAACATGAATGAAGTCAAACATGTGCATTTAAATAACAAATAATTTTAAGGTAAGATTTGGACTCAATCACATAATATAAAATTAACATGAATCTATTCAATTCATTAACAAGAGATTGTGCAAATAAGTAAGAATTAACCCAAAAAAGAAAAAGAAAATCTCAACCATTGTAGCTTTCCTTTTGAGCTATAATGACAATTAATTGTGGTTTTATTATTCTCATAACCCAAATTATTCTGGAAAATTATGTAATCGAAATGATAATTATTCCATTGATTACGGGCCTTAATCAAATTATTGGATGCCCTTACCTAAGTTGTAAAAAGAATAAAAAATGAAAAAATATATAACAGAAACGGGAATAAGTAACATAAGTTGACACACACGGGAATAACACAAGTTGACACACAGGGAAGGTTGGCCAGAAGCTTTAGAAAACATGAGACAGTCATCCTTAAGGTCTCAACCTCTTTAGTAGAGAAAATGTCCTGTTTTGTCATATTTTATCAATTCCTTCCCGGCGTGTTTTGACCATCAAACTAGCCTCTTCTTCCTATACTTCAATGCTCTTGACCATAACGTTGTTTCGTCTGGAAAACATGACTTCCGCTTCCAAGTTCCCAATTATAATCCCTCTTAACCGTAAACTGATCTTTATGTTCACTTGAGCATCGTTTCTCCCTGTTCCTCGGCAGCAATCATGAGACTTGTTTATTACCCACTTTTACTCCTATTCCTCGGCGTTTGTTTCTTGTTTCTGGTTCGTGTCTTTTTAATCAGAACCGGGTTGATTTACGTTACCAGAAAATGGTGGAGATCAATTGAAGACTATTTTCATGTGTATCAATTCTTCAAGGTCCCAGAATTCAACGAGAGCATGCAGGAGAATCAGTTATATGGGAAAGTGTCCGATTATCTCCACTCCCTCGCTTCACTCGAAGACTCCGATTTCACCAATCTCCTCACCGGGAAAAAACCAAACGACATCGTTCTCCGTCTTGATCCTAATCAAGTCATCGAAGACGATTTTCTCGGAGCTAAAGTCTCGTGGATTAACGACGCCAGCGACAAGGCGCATTCGAGAAGCTTTGTGATGAAGATCAGAAAAGCCGACAAGCGTCGAATTCTCCGTCCTTATCTCCAACATATTCACACCGTCTCCGACGAGCTCGAGGAGCGAAACAAGGATTTGAAGCTCTACACGAACATCAGCGGCGACGGTCAAAACGGACGGTGGAGATCTGTTAGCTTCACGCATCCTTCAACTTTTGAAACAATTGCCATGGAGTCCGATCTCAAAAGTAAGTTAAAATCGGATCTCGAGTCGTTTTCGAAAACCAAACAGTACTACCACAGGTTAGGCCGCGTTTGGAAGAGAAGCTATCTCTTGTTCGGTCCTTCTGGCACTGGAAAATCAAGTTTCGTCTCTGCTATGGCTAATTTCCTAAGGTACGACGTGTACGACGTCGACCTCTCGAGAGTTGCAGACGATTCGGATCTGAAATTGCTACTGTTGCAAACGACGACCAAGTCGGTGATTGTGATCGAAGACCTTGATCGGTTTTTGGCTGAGAAATCAACGGCCGTGAGCTTATCGGGGGTATTGAACTTCATGGATGGAATACTAAACTCGTGCTGCGCCGAGGAAAGGATTTTGGTCTTTACGATGACTAGTAAGGACAACATTGACCCGGCGGTTCTGAGACCGGGTCGGATCGACGTCCATATCCATTTTCCGTTATGCGACTTCACGGCGTTCAAGACATTGGCGAACAGTTACTTGGGGGTTAAGGATCATAAGTTGTTTCCACAAGTAGAGGAGATTTTCCAAAACGGAGCAACGTTAAGTCCGGCGGAGATCGGGGAGCTGATGATTGCGAATCGTAACTCGCCAAGTCGGGCGTTGAAGTCCGTTATCACGGCGTTACAGACGGAGGGCGATAGGCGGAGCTATGCCAGTGTTGGACGGCGGTTGCTTGGCGGTTTGTCGAGGCATTCGACCGAAGAATCGGAAAACAACTCGAGTACTTTCTCTCCGGAAAATGTCAATGCCGGGAAAGATTTCAGGAAATTGTATGGTTTGTTGAAGCTCAAAAGTAGCAAGAAATCGCAGCCGTATGAAATAGTTTCGGGTCAAAAATGTGGGTAACGTACGGATATGGAGATTTTCACATTTGCTAAATTTATCAAGAAACAAGATTTTATCACACAAAATGTTCATAGGCATATAGAATTAGAGTGTTAGAGGAGCATCCCAAATTCTATTCTGATTCTCTCGGAATATTTATATATTCTGTCATTCTTTTGTTATACTTCCTCTAGTTTAGATCATTTTGTAACTTGTTTCGTGTAGAATGTGTTTAGTTTTGTGGGGTTTGGTTATGGTTATCGGGTATAAAGGTCTAGTGCTTGTTCTATATATTATACCTATCGTGTCATTTTTGTTGCAAGAAAAGCAGAATCTGGGATGATGGTGGGTGAATAAGTTTGGTAGGCCACTTTCTTTTTGGGTGGCACAATCATTACCATCACTTGCCAAAAGCATAACGAGAGTGAAAAAAAAAGGGGGATACGCTAGTTAAGAGCCTGAATTTACTAACTAATCCTCATGTTCTACGCTGCTTGGTTCTCGCCGTTTTCTGCAACTGCAAAGCTTGTAAAGCTAGCTTGTGGCACACAGGATTCCAAAGTGGTGTAAAAAGCAACCCCGACATTGATGGGATAGAGCTTAAAGAGAGATCCGTGTTGGTCCTATTTTGCCAGTTAGCAGGAGAGCACATGTGATTTTAGCTGAACCAAATTATCAGGAACTGAGTCAGTACGTTCTGAAAAATAATCGACTTTGGTTTCTATTTCTACCTGCATTTGTCTCAGCTTCTCGAAAAGTAAAGATGCTCCCGGACAATTTCATCTCATCATTGGTCTGATAAGCTTGACCACTGTCTCTAAAGGACATTTGGTCTACAGCTCTTGGCGTTTAGGTCACAGAACCCTAGTTGATTTACTGGGTCTTCAGGTTATATGTGCTAATTCAAAGGTTCTAGAGTACAATGATCTTAAACGAGACGGAAGGTGACTGTAAATTTTCCATTTAAAGTAATTACTGAATCCCGAGGATCCAAATTTCGAAAAATATAATCTGATTTGGTAAGAAATCTCTGTGATAGTTACTAATAATGTGAACGTAATTTCAACAAATCCTGACAAAATTAAATTTGCGATGGTATTAGATATTACAATTGATAGATTGTTTGTTTTTTTAGGTTATGTCCGTTATTTCTTACCAATATGAAGCACCACCGCCACCAGGCGGAGTTGTCGTATCATTATCAATCATATGGCGTAGTTGCAGGTCTCAGATTCTGTCTCGTGTGACCCATATCCTACCTCTGCTTCATTAATTGTATGAAAAGTGCCATTATGGAGTTTTATGCCATGTCAGGCCAGCTTGTCAATTGTCATGTTAAGGCGGACAGGACATTGTAATTTGCAAGGCCTTGCTGGAGGACTATGGAGCAGACTGCCCAACCTAATACGAACAACAAGAATCACAAAATTTTCCTGGCCACTAAAAATTTGTCCACTATACACCACCGGTGGTTGGTTTCTAGAGTGAGCTGCCTCAATTACGTCCTCGAGAAGAGCATAATAAGCCAAGGAGAAACTACTTAAAAATGTCAGAATTTGTAAGGACTATGGACATTTTCTTTTTGTGATGCGGATTATAACACTAAATAGTATCACAAAAGATCCCAAACTTTGTAAGCAGCAACGACCAAACCAAAGCTAGGAAATGGAGAGCGGCAGAAATGAGCCCTTGAACTAACGGGACAAACTGTCGTAATTATCTAATCTTAATTGAAAACAGGCGAAGATTCGCGGCAAACACTTGATATGTAAGGCTGGTAGGTAGTGTTGCACATTAACAGTTACTCAACTTTCTAAACTGCTGTTGATTCTGTTCACAATAACTAAGGCTAGTAGGTCGTGTTGCACATTAATAATTTCTAAACTTTCTAAATTGCTGCTGATTCTGTTCACAACAACTAAGTGTCCGATTGGTTCAATTTTTGAAGAGTGAATAAGTGCATCTTTTCGCTGCAAAAGTTATTTTAAAAAATATGAGTGTCTTACTGTAAAATTTAAAAGCTTTTTTAAAATAGAAATGGGTTTTTAAAAGGTTAAAATATAGCTTTTTAAGAAACTTAAATTTGAAACTTTTCAAAAAAGCTCTCAATTTAGCTTTTTTGGGTGAATATTTTTTCGTCGTTTATGTTTATATCGCACTTTCGTCTTTTGTGTTCGGTTTTCTCTTCCTACTTCAACATTGTCTTTTGCTTTTCCGAGTTACCTCCGTATATCTAATTCTTTAAGTTGTTTTGCAAACCCATCCGATTAATTTTTTGCAAACTCATTCGTATTAAGTTACCCTCTTTATCACGCACCTGCCGACGTATTATTTCATCAAAGCCTTAAGGTACTTGTTGTCTACTCAAATTTCCTTTTGTCTTATTATTCATATTCATGGGCATAATTGAAATTTCAATAGTAGTTAACAAGATCAAGGAAGGAACATAATTTTGATACCTTTTTTAGTAGTTCCCAATCATATAGAGCTTGCAACCCATATTTGTTGATTTATAACTTGCCCCCTTCAACAACATGCCCCAAAAACATGACTTTATGTTGTGCAAAAACACATATCTCCTTTTGCAAATACAAATCATTTTCTTTTAAGACTTGGAAAACTTGTCACAAGTGCATAATATGCTCTTCTAATGTTTTGCTATATACTGCAATATCATCCATGTACATAACAACAAATTTATCTAAGAAGGATTATACCACTTGATTCATAAGAGTGCAAAATGTAACAAGTGCATTAGTAAGTCCAAAAGACATTACTAAAAACTCAAAAGAACCTTATCTTGTAATATAAGAAATCTTTAGTATATCTCCTTCCATGATCCTCATTCGATAGTACCTCAATCTTAAATCAAGTTTGGTAAACCATCTCGCTTCACCAAGTTGATCGAATAAGTAAGCTATTGAGAATACCCACATATGAGTATCCCATATCAAAGAACAAGGGAAAAGAAGACTAACATATAAGTCTAGTAGGCTGCCCTACTTATTGCTAATTGGTTTTAGGATGGAACTTCACTTAGGCTTGTATGTGGTCTAACTTTCCTTCTTGTATGGGTCTGCAAGCTCATTGCAAATTTGACATCATCAATTAATGGGATGGGATACTTTCTTCATAATGATCTTAGTAAGTACTCGTTGATTGATACACAACTGAAGAAAACTATTGCTTTTCTTTTTAAAAAGCATATGTGCACTCGCATTGTAGGTTGTTTTTGTTCTTTTGTGTTATCAGCTAACTAAAAATCACTTCAAGAAATATCACTACTACTGTTCACAACGCACTTACATGACCACTACTGTTCCGACGACTGCCGATGGCCATGCGGCCAAAAAAGTTCGAACTAGGGAGCGGGAGGAGGATCCTCCCCCTCCTGCCCCGAACATTCCCCCCACCTCACTAAGCTACAACTCAGTTGTTTCCGGCCATACTGCTGATAGCCTTGGAGCACAAGCACTAGAATGGATGGATGAAGAGCCCATTGAACCAACTGACGGTGATATCAACATCGTGCAAGGATTCTATGGCATGGGCATCGAATTATCCAACCTTTTCCGCAGACAATTAGACAAGGCTTGGGATACAGCAGTCATCATCAAACTTCTAAGGAGGCGACTTAGCTTCCCCTTGCTGAAAACTAGACTCATTACTCTCTGGAAACCTGCCGGAGCTTTGAAAATCGTTGACCTTGATAATGATTTTTATCTTGTCAATTTCAGGGATGAAGCAGATTACATCAAGATTTTAACTCAGGGACCCTGGATCATTTCGGGATACACATTGTCTGTGCAACCTTGGTACCTAGAGTTTCGTCCCTCCACCGGAAAAATCACCCTTGTGGTGGCATGGGTACGGTTTCCAGGCCTTTCTGTCGCTCGCTATCATCCGTCGATTCTCACAGCGTTGGGCAACCTGGTCGGTCGAACGGTGAAGATTGACAGCCACACCCAACAAACGTACCGGGGAAAATTCGCAAGAGTAGCAATGGACATCGATTTAAGCTCCCCTCTTCAGTCTATTGTGGAATTGGACGGTGTAGCCATCAAAGTAGATTACGAGGGTCTTCCTACCATCTGTTTTGGATGCGGCATGGTCGGGTACGACACTTCAAGTTGCCCAACTCGTCCACCAGTGACCTCCCATGTGGCTCCCCCCTCGGGTGACCTGAGCTCCGATCCTCCGTCACTGAACCGTGCTGATACTGGCGAATCTTTGGCCCCAACCACAACTCGATGGAGTTTGGCGACTGGATGCAGGTTTCGAGACGCCCCCAGAAATTGCCTCCTCCCACCAAAGGGCCCCGATCTGCTCGCTCTTCTCGCGTTTCGCTGCCTTGTCCGACGGTGCACCGGCGGATGTGACTTCCTCTCCAACGGTCACTGCGCCCCCTCGTTCTCTCCGGGCGGATGTGACTTCCTCTCCAACCTCACCACTTCAGCGCCTCGCCCAACCTAACGTCGACCCACGAGACATATCCCTCCTCCCAGGCCCCCGACCCCTCTCCCATCTCCCAGGCCCATGACATCATTCAGTGTAACATCCTACCCCCGATAGGAAGGGTAAAATAGTAAATTGGCATAAGATGAGATTGATAGGGATTTATTAGTATTGTCCATGCATACTGGTACT
>JANKYE010000005.1:4076328-4087443 GCA_032467995.1 Erythroxylum dillonii | reverse complement strand
ACACAACATACACAATTTTCTTACTAAATTCCCATTTATCTAACATCATTCAAACATCAAAACCAATCCACAACATATTGATCATTCATCCTCATACAAACTTACACTTATACCCAAACAATCCTACCACTATCTTTATGAAATTAATGCATAAGTAATCACAATGAATGCTTCTAACTACCAATTTTTAAAAAAAAACACAACACAAATTCTCACCTAAATCAAGCTTCAAACTTTAATTCCTCAAATCTTCAAATCACTATAACTTTCTATCACTCACCAACACCTACGGACAACACTCCCCCACACACTAATCAGCATCCTCACAAAGCTTAAGGTTGGTTTTGTATATGAAGGAAGAAGGAGCAAGCAAGTAAACAAGAAAAGCTTCTTGTACGAGATGAAAAGAAAACAATCGAAGGAGGAAGGAAGGGATGAAGCAAAACTCAAATTTTTTCATTCACTAATAAGGAACAACCGAGAATGCAACCAAGCTAGCATTAAATGAAAGTGATATGTGTCAATAATATACTTGTCCACTTTAAAGAGGAAAAGACAAAATACAATTAAAATCTTTGATAAAATAATCCAAATAAAAATCAATTTTTCAATCCATTTTCAAGGGTCCCAATTTCGACCCTAACAAAAAGTACCCAATAGTCCAGTACCATTTAACAGAACTTTTCGGTACCGAAAATCATTCGGTTTGTCACTTGGCGATTTTTTCAGTCCGGAAATTGTTCCCGAAAAATTCCAAAAAAATTCCTGTAAAATATAAAACACACAAAGAATCACTCAAATTAATTTTCAAACACAAATACCACATTGGTTTCAACCAAATTACATGTAGACCCAAATACCGGGAAATGTCATCCATGCATATACAATTATTTTTCATGTGCACATTTTTCACTGTTCACAAATACCAGTATGCATGAACAATCCTAATTAATCCCAATCACTCTCATCCTTTTCCAAATTACTATTCTACCGTTCCCGTTAGGGGTGGGATGTTACACTACCGAGGCCCTGGAACTCTCAAAACCTGAAGACATTCTATCAATAGATAAGCTTTATTTTATTTATTTCTTTATTTTGTACTTCATTGCTGTTTACGCATTTGTAGTGGGTACCTTTTTCCTGGCCTTGCCAGTCAGGTTTTTTAACGTCCCACGCCCCTATCATCATCAATAAAGGGTTTCAAATTTCTCGACAAAAAGTCTCATCAAGATAGGCTAAAGCCAAAAAACTCTACTAATCGGCCTCGATAATCGCTCGGACAGGTTGCCAAGACAGGATCTTGGAACCAGATGACTCCAAGAACAGAATCTTGGGTCGCTCGGCCTCGACAATCGCTCGGCCAGGTTGCTAAGACAAGATCTTGGAACCAGACGACTCCAAGAACAGAATCTTGGGTTGCTTGGCCTCTACACCGCTCGGCCAGGTTGCCAAGACAGGATCTTGGAACCAGGCGACTCCAAGAACAGAATCTTGGGTCGCTTGGCCTCTACACCGCTCGGCCAGGTTGCCAAGACAGGATCTTGGAACCAGGCGACTCTAAGAACAGAATCTTGGATCGCTTGGCCTCAGTATTGCTCGGTCAAATTCTTTCAAACCTAACAACTGATCGGTTTATATTGAACGCGCTAGCTCGCTACATGCTATTCAAAAAGGCAACCTCTCATGCAAAGCTAATGACAGTTTAAAGCTTCATCTAGAAAATTAACAAGGCAACGAAGGATAAAAATAAGATTTTTCATTTACGAATATTTTGCTGGCCACAAGCCCGACCAGATGAGCTTTGAGGAGTTTTACAATTTAGAACTGTTTGGAAGGAGAGGAGGTCGGCGAAGCACTCGGGACGGGATCAGGATTTGTTGAAGGAACTGGAGAGACATCTCTGTGAGCTGGCTCCTCATCCTCGTCTGAGCTAAGGTCCAACATCTCGTCCGGTAATGCTTCTTTTTCCTTCTCAGCTATCTCTCTCACCTCCTCAAGTGAAAGGCCGAGCTTGGAAGGAAGCATCAGCTCGGCATAATCCTCGAATGAAGGACCATCCGACCCGTCAGGGATGCAAACGTTGTGGCAGTTCCTCAAGATGGAAATAGCCAGGTCGCAGGCAAATTCCTTGTATTCCTCGTGTAAGAACCGCTCTTTCCATCGTTTGATCGCTTTGATCCTCTCCTCTTTGATGGAGCTCCGCAACTCCATCACTCTATCTTCAACCCTCAGCTTGTCCCTCACCGCTTCATGGCAGTCAAGGAGAATTTTTAAGCGAAGCTCCTTCTCCATTTTCGCCCTAGCGTTGGCATCGAGCACTTCCTCCCGCAACACTCGGCACTCACTTTCTAGCTCGTCCCTGGAAGTGACCACCCTGCTCTTCTCCTCCTCCCCCGAAGCGAGTTGAGCCTTCAAAACGCTCCTTTCCTCCTCCCAAAATTTCTTCTCCTCCTCCAAAGAAGAAAGTTGAGCTCGCGCAAAGTCTTTCTCTTCCCTCTCCTCTGAGAGTTTGGCCCTCAAAACACGAACCTACTCGTGAAGAACCCTGACTTCCTGGTCCAACAATCGGGAGACTCCATCGAGCTGATTGAGGCGCTGATATGTGGCGAAGGAGAGCGCGAGACCCTGGAAGGAAGAATCCTGTTAAAAAAAAGAGCGAGGAGGAAGTTACCCTTGCGCAGCTACGCACGAGACTACTCAATAGCTCCTTATTGTCCAGAGCACCTAAAACCTCCTCGTCCCGGGGAGGAACAACCTTCTGGGCAATTTGGAGGGACACGTCGATGTCCCTAATCGATGCAGTCTTATCCAGACTGATCGTGGACACCCACTTCCCAGAGCCGGTCGCCTGTTCCTTCCTTTTGCCTTTCTCTATCTCCTTCTCTTTTTCCTTCTCCCTGCCTTTATCCGATGAGCAGGGCGGTCGATCGAGAACCCGAATGATTTTCTTCCTCTTAAGAGGTGGCTCTACCTCTTCCTCTTCCTCCTCTATGACCATTAAGCCCTCACCTGCCGACCGAGTCATCATTGCTGGCTGTTCGGGGACAGCCACCAGAACGAACGCTGCAGACGGCTTGGGAATAGTAGGCTGAGCGACATCCGCGCTAGCCTCCCCTTTCTTGCCTCGCCCCTTTGTCTTTGAAGAGGGCCTAGCAGCTTTGCGTTGACCTCTAGTGGAGTTGGAAGACCCGGCGAAATCCCTGAGCTTTGCTATGGCTGCACAACAATAGAAGCAGGTCAGAAATTGAAACCAATACCTATAAATACAACAAACGACTCAACCACGAGGAGTCAACCAGAAGGGGCAGTTTCTTCTCCTAGCCCGCTAATTCAAGGCGAGGGGTCGATTAAGAATGAATCGACCAAGGCCCCACCGCGATACCCCAGAATGAGGCGATCGAAGTCATATCAACTGACCGCCTTAATGCGGTCGACCACCTCCCATTACTCCCTGCTAAGGAGCAGACTTGGGATGTCGTTCCACCGCTCGGTTAGGGGATACCTCCACGGCCTGGACTCAAAGGCAGATCCTGGGGGCCTCACAAAGAAATACTTCGTCCTCCAAGCTTGGACTTTAGAAGCGGTTCCAGCAGGACAATAGCGTGCATCTCTGTACTGGAAGTAAGGGACCCCGGCCCCGGCGCTCGAGCTTTGGTTCATCCGCAAGAAATGACGCATAATGCTAACCGATGGTGGACATCCGAAATGATGGCACAACAAAGCTAGACCATTGATGAACCTCCAACCATTCAGAGGAATCTGGCTTGGCCTTAACAGGTAGTCGCAGCATATCACGTCAACGATAGGAGCATACAGAAGTTGCATACCGCTAACCGAGAAAAAGCTACCTAACACAGCAAAATAACCCCCCAGATTGCTACAAATTCGCTCATTCTTCCAAGCCAACCTGGGCCCTGCCTGATGATTGATCGGTTCAACTCCCTTTCGGTCATCGTCGATTCGTCTCTCGGCGGCTCTTCAACGACTAACCCATCTTTCCGGTCACTTGTCGTGACTTCCTCATTTCCCCTCATATCCAACACCTCCATCGTTTCCATCATTATTTCAGGTGGCCCGACTAAACCCTGGGCCGCATCCAGTTCTTCATTAAAACTCGCAGGCGTTTGCGAGGGAGACCGGCCAGGAGACGATACAGAAGGGGAGGAGTTTGACGGCATGATTACAAAAAGAAAAGTTATAGGATTAGGAGAGGAAAGAGGACGTACCTAAGTTAGTGATTGAGGTTTGGGATTTGAACGGCGGTTGAAAGAAAACTCCGGAGACTGTAGGCAAAAAGACGAAAATGAAAGGAGAATAGAGGTTGGAGAACAAAATATGCGTGAAGAAAATCTGTAGTCTGTCGATCCTGAGCATTTATAGAAGATCGGCCGAATGGATGCTCCATCCAACGCTCGATGCGTGGAGGAAATCCGAGTCGAACTCAGACACGTGGCAAAATCTGAGCTGAGGTGAATTAGGGTTGTTAGAAATCTAGAACGACGCAACAGCTGAAAGGACGCACCTGACGGTTGCACAGCAGTTAAAATGACACACCTGACAGCTGCACATCAGTTAAAAGGACGTACGTGACTGTCTGTCAGGGGACGCGAACCGTCAGTAATGATTACACTTAGCATTTTGTTTAAGCCCTGACATCCAATCGATCGGCCCTACCACTACACTTGCCCGATCGACCCCATCATTACACCCGGTCGACCTGTCATATCGTTATAGCCGATCGATCGGTTCTGACATTACTCTCAATCGATCCACCGTGTCATTACATCTGATCGGTCGATCACATCATGATAATCGATCGATCGGGCCTAGCACGAGCTGCCTTGAAGACACACTATATAATCCTTATGTACTCCTTCGACCCTTCTCTCGGGTCAGACTCGAGGAATAAGGGGCTTATGGTTAGGTCGGCTATGCTAGGCCCAGGCCCAGGTCCACGCGTCCATGGCCCATTCGCAGGTGGTAACCTCCCATGCATACGTAAAGACCTAAACCTAGCATCTATTCCTTATATAAGGTACTACTTTGCTATGATACAGGTACGACATTAGAACCCTGTTATTTTCTATTCATAGCTACCAAAACCCACATCAAAAGACTAACTTGAGTGTCGGAGGGGCCTACCAGAAATCAACCCCCGGTGTGCCTTCTATTGTTTTGCAGGTATTCCCTAGCTAAGATCACCGGACTCATGGATCCAAACAATGGCGTCCAGCCCCATCAAGATCAGACAGAACCAATTATGTAGGCATAGGAACCTATACCTATTTAGGAAGAGGTTCATGAGGTACAAGAACCTATGCAGTTACGTAGATCCACCAGAGAGAGACGGCCTGCTTTCTCATCATATTATATAGTCTATTTGGGTGAGCAAGACTATGATATATGATATGTTATTGATCCAGTTACTTTTATAGAAGCCATTTCTGAACCCCATATAGACTTGTGATGAGAAGCGATGAAGGATGAGATGAAATATGTGAGGCATAATAAGGTGCGAGAGCTAGTTGATTTACCTCGACATTATAGACCTGTCAGCTGCAAGTGACTATTTAAGACCAATAAGGACACACAGTGTCAAGTTGAGTGGTTTAGGGTGCAATTAGTTACTAAGGGATTTACTTAGAGAGAAGGAGTTGACTTCAATATTACTTTCTCTCTTGTGTCCTCGAAGGATACATTTAAAGTGATTATAACAATATTAGCTCATTATAACATAGAGCTACATAAGATAGACGTTAAAATCGCTTTCCTGAATTGTGACCTTTATAAGGAGATCTATATGGAACATCTTGAAGGATTTTAGGATCAAGGTGCAACTAACAAAGATTGTAAGTTGACCAAATCAATATACGGTCTAAAATAAGCTTTCAGATAATGTTACATAAAGTTTGATGAGGTTTTAACCTCTTTCGGATTTGAGGAAAACAAAGTTGAAAGATGCCTATACTAGAAGTTTAGGGGAAGCCAGGTCTTCTTCATATTATTGTATATGGATGATATATTGCTCGCGTCAAATGACTTGACCATATTGCATGAAGTTAAGCAACTTTTGGCCAAGGATTTTGACATGAAGGACCTAGGTGAAGATTCTTTTTTCGTCAACATACAGATTCACCGAGATAGATCTTAATACTTATTAAGCCTCTCACAAAGTGTATACATTGAGTGATGTTACAAAGGTTTAATATGACTGACTATAGACCTGTTGTAGCACCTATCTCTTATAGTGAGAGATTATCTTTAACACAATGTCCAAAGAATGAATTTGAGTGAGAGCTATGAGGAATGTTCTATGTTTTAGTGCGATCGGTAGCTTGATGTATGCCCAGATGTCTACTAGATTGGACATTGCATTTATTGTTGGACTACTAGGTGGCTAACCCAAGTGTAGACTATTGGAATGTAGTTAAGCGAGTGTTGAGATACCTAAAGGATACCAAGGATTATATGTTGACATATAAGAAAGTTAATGATTTAAACCTCACAAGGTATACAAACTTTGATTTTGCTATGTGTCTGGATGATCATAAATCCACTTCATGATATATTTTTATATTGGTAGATTATATAGTATCATGGAAAAGTGTCAAACAGACACTAGTAACTTCCTCGACCATGTATATAGAGTTTGTTGAATGCTATGGAGCTACTACACAGGCAGTTTGGCTCAGAAACTTAATTTTTGAGTTGTCTATGGTAGATTCAGTAGCTAAACCCATTCAGTTGTACTGTGATAATCTTGTTGCAGTGTTGTTTAGTAACAATAATAAGAATATTATAAGGTTTAAGCATTTGGAGGTCAAATACTTGACCATAAAGGAATTGATTCATAAAGGTGATGTCGACGTGAAACATATCAAGACTGAGGAGATGTTAGTCGATCCGTTGACTAAAGCACTTCGCCCACTAGTGTTTGTTAAACATGTATTCAATATGGGCATGTTGAGGTCCTCAGACAGTAGGAGTTAGGGATCATTGTATTTATTCCTTGTGTGTTTATACATTTTGATGTATTATGATGTTATGATCATCTTTCTATCCTTAGTAATAACTGTTATTGTGTATAGTCATAATACATACGAAAATCTTAAGATTTGTGTTAATATTAAGTATTTTAAAGGTCATTGGGCATATATATAGATTTATTTTGAGCCTATGTCATTTAGACATATACGTTTTAAATTGGATATGCGTACGTTTTAACATAACATAGGAGGATGTAAGGTTTTAATCTTATAAAGGTTCTCTAATGCAGCTTAGCATTCGGTTAGAGAGCATAAAGGTTTTCTCTAATATTGTTTAGCATTCAGTGAGAGAAAGCAAGATTTCTCTGTTGCGGTTTAGCATATGTAGTTTAGATAAAGTTGGACAAATCGAAACCTACAAACAAAGATGATATATATTAGATCATACATGTATCATCCTAGTTTGTCACACTCCATTTTCATATTCATGTTAGTAAGATATTAGATATTCGTGATTATATTAGACCTATATCACACATGACACATATGTTTGATATTTTTTAGTATCGAAAGCCTTTAAGGATGGATTGATGGACTTTCATTATCTTTGGATCAAATGTTTTAACTTTTATATTTGGTACTAATACAGTAGCGTGACTTAATCGAGTTTTCAAACTATTTTTAAACTTGAATCAAAACTACAATTGATGATTGTTCAAAGGGGAGAATGTTAGATAATCTAGTCATTTTCGATAAACTTGGACAACCATTAATTGTATTTTTCAATTTTTCGATAGCTTATCGATTAAATTACGTAATTTGATCCAGATAAAGATAATAAAGTGGCCCAATAAATGATCTAAGTCAATAAGTAGAAGTCTAGGAGAAAAATGGATCCCGATTAGTGTGAATCAGACCTATATCGAGCCTGTAATGGGGAAGCCTGTAACACCCACATACCCCTTGGAAGGATATACGAATGCCACACAAAACAGTATAACAAATCAAAGTATGCGAAAACTTCCAGTAAACAATTCAGGCAAACATACATTAAATTACATAGTACTTAACACAACTCGCTGAAAAATCCAAACCAAACTGAAGTATCATTGTTACAAACTTACAAACTAATCCACATATACATATTAGATACAAGCCCAAAAGTCAAATAAAAAATTTACATTATATTCAAAACAACACTCAAACTTCATTGGCCATTACGGTTGACTTATCTCATTCCTTAAGTCCTTCTCTCAGACCTACACGGGGCAAATCCACCGTGCTAAGCATATAGCTTAGTGAGTAATAACTAATCTATACATAAACTGACAACTCATCATACTGAATCATGTAACAACATCAACATGCATTCAAAGATTTCTTTAACAGTAAGTCAAACAGAATGCATTTCAAAACAGATTTTTATAAATAACAAAACTACATAACACGAGAGGGTATAAACCCTTCAGAATCAGAACATAATTTAGTTTATGTCAAAATCAAACAAATATCAGAGTACAAAATAAGATGACTACTAAATCCATTTACAGAAGCGGGTAACGGGACTTATATAGAAGAGACCAAAGTCTCGACACCGAAGTGTCACAGAAGAGACCGAAGTCTCGACACCGAAGTATCACAGAAGAGACCGAAGCCTCGACACCGAAGTGTTAATAACAGAAGACACCGAAGTGTCACAGAAGTAGCTGCAGACCTTTCTAGTAGGGGTGAGCATTCGGGTAATTCGGGCCGAATTTTCACTGTTCAGGCCCGGCCCGAATTACCCGAAATTTTTTTCCCTTACCCGGCCCGAACCCGAACTTTCAATTACCCGAACTTACCCGGCCTGATTTACCCAAATTACCTATTTACCTGGCCCGATTTACTCGAATTATCCCAGCCCGATTTACCCTAATTACCCTAATTACCCTATTTCACAATTTTTTTAAACCTAATTCGGGTAATCGGGCCGACCTGAATTTTTTTTTCCTTACTCGTCCCGGCCCGAAAATAATTCAGGTAACACCCAGGCCGGCCCGAATTACCCGAACTTTAGAATTTCCTTACCCGAATTAATTTGGGCCGGCCCGGCCTGAATAATGCTCACCCCTACTTTCTAGACATGCCTATTTACTCACAACTAGGACTCAACAGTTTTAAAGCAAAACAAGTCATTTCAGACATTTCATGTGCAAGGCAAGTAGTCAATCATATTCACATATAAATAGCACTTCCAATGATATAAACATGCATTGAACGCCTCGGACAATCATTGCCCGGAATCCAGAACACAATCAACATAAATCAAATTCAACAAGCGGAACAAAGTAAGGTAAGTAGCACATCAATATCACATTCATCAATCAATACCTCGGACCTTTATGTTCGAAACCAATACACAAATCAGTACACATTCATCAATATCAAATTCAATTCAGTAATAAACAAAACAAATCAAGGTGAGACCATCTTAGGTTACTCACAAAAGTTACCATCTAAATTACTTACAATTGATCCCGTTTGCTTATTGCCTTGAAGTCCTGACAATATCTAGAAGTGTTCGTTTTATGCGTTCCTTTGAATCAACAACAGTTCCAACGATAAGAGTGAATCAATTTCCACACAAAAACTTTTCGGTGATGGGTAACAGGTAAGGGCTTTCGGTTCAACGAATAACATAAGCTAAAGTAGTCTCTTCCAAACCAAAATATAATAATACCTACAACCTTTGCCTGTCCTTCACGTGTCACCATTCCCATTTGCCATTTATCACTAATTTATTCAGCCTATGTGTCACAATATAAGTGGTCTATTATTTTTAGTCCAAAAATATTCCAAATTTTCAAAACATTTCCTAAAATTCCCAAAAATTACAAAATATTATTAATAGTTTCCAAATAAAATTTTCAGCTAAAATAATTAGCCAAAATTTCAAATTTTCCAAAATATACCAAATTTTTTTTCGAAAATTTCTAAAATTCACCAAAAATTCTAAAATAATAATAACACTCTCCAAATAAATTTTTAACACAAATAATCCACAATTCACACTTTTAATTGCATTTATAAATCAATTATACCCCAAAAATGTCATAAATGCATGTATAATTATTGTATGTGTCCAAAATGCTTATGCACAAATCATCAAATATTCACAAATGCAAAGCATAAAATGTACTGAATTTCCTTAATATCCTAACCCCTAATATGGGGCGTTACAAAGCCTGATATGGAAGCTATATAAAAAGGTTAAGGTCTCCTGCAGTTACTTATATCATTCATAAGCATACGAATTTTTTGATTCGTTAAGAATGCTTACGTTTGAAAAAACTATAGAAAGACATTAACCACGCATCAGTAAACGATTCCTATGAAGGTCCAAGAAAATTGGAGTAACGTTTTGGCTACGAAACTGCTTCGGAAGTTAAAATGGAACTGAAATCAGGTATTCCAAATTTCCTTCGTTTATTTCTCTTTCATGAATGATCCGAGACAAATAATAAGATTTATGCTATGTGTTACAATATTTATATCATTAGATAATTATACTATTATTTGTTTAATATTTATCAATTAAGAATGGACAAATGTTAGGATTGCAATAATCTAGTATCAATTTCCTATGTTGTTATCATCAGAGTAGAGTACAGTCGGAAGTTTAAGTATCTGCTTTAAGAAAAAGGTTAAGACTTTTACACTAGGTTGAAGTTAAATAGAAATTTATAAACAAATAGTGCTTACCATGATAAAAGTCACATGGAGGTCAATTTCTGATCATGTAAAGAATTACACGAGAGTTCTTAGTAATTCTAATATTTACTTTTGTTTTCAACTAGTTTTGATATATGTTTGAAATTAGTTAGGTGTTGAAAATATTCAAGATAAATTCTATATTTTATGATATGTTAATGTTAAATTTTTTTACTTCTTTAATAATAATTAATCATTAATCATATTATCTTATAAAAATAAGTATAAAGATTATTCATCTATGTAACATCCCAGCCCCGCATACTGTGCATTGTGTTTAAATGTGTATTTTATTGACTGAGCTAGAACCGAGAAATTGACTGATTTTGTTATGGTCGATCGGTAGAACCGATCGACTAAACTGTGGTATGGGTTGGTG
>JANKYE010000005.1:4053353-4076228 GCA_032467995.1 Erythroxylum dillonii | reverse complement strand
AAATAAAAATAATAAGAATAAATTATTAAAAATTAATAATAACAATAATACTAATAAATTAATAAGAATGATGATGATGATGATGATGATGATGATGATGATGATGATGATGATAATAATAATAATAATAACAACTTATTAAAAATTAATAATAATAATAAACTAATAATAATAATAATAATAATAACTTATTAAAAATTAATAATAATAATAATAAATAAATAAATAAAACTAAACATATTTTTGTTGTCAGTTTTTGTTGTTAAAAATCTCAATCAAACAGATTTTTGTTTTCAGTTTTTATATTGCAAATCTCAACTAAACAGATTTTCATTTTTTTAAGAAAAAAACAGAAACAAAAAATAAGAAACAGAAACAAAAAATAACAATAGAAAAATAAAAATAGAACCAAACGGCCCTAAGTATAATTTATATAATAATTTTTGTATATGTAGATGAAATGGTGGTAACTATTATTAACTTTGATTACAATGATTAATAAACTTCTTTTTTTTTTACTGTTAGTTTATTTTTAATCTTTACTTCAGACATGACACGAATTCCAGCTGCCAATCAAAATTTTGGATCGAGTTTGATTAACAGATTTTTTGGTCAGGGTCGGGAATTCGGGACGGTTTGTTATTTGGAAAAGTCGAACGCTGATCCTGGCATTCTTTGGTACCACAAAAGAGAACAGAGTTAAATCAAAATTGCAGAAACGAATAATCTTTTGACGGATGGCTTACAGATTTATCAATTCATCGTAACTTGGCATGTAAAATTCAATAACAATTTAAGAGGAGGATGCCCTTGAGTCTTGATCAAGTGCTTTCTCAAGCCACGTCTCAGCATTCTCCATCATCTCAGGGCTAAGTCTGACCATCAAGATGCAAAACTCTGTTTCATTGAGAGCTCCATCTCCGTCGAGGTCTCCTTCTCTAACCATGGCCTCGAAGTCTTCTTTGGTCATTCCTTCCATTCCTAGGATTCGCGAATTCATCCTCAGACTCTCCGACGTAATTAACCCCTTCTCAGGGTCGGCCAATAGACTAAACCCTTTGCATAGTTCGGACACGAAGCCACGTGCATCAAGCTTCTCTGCCATGATTGGCAATAAATCCTTGTACTCGCTGTCGCTGGTCGTCGGAGTTTTTGCGCCAATTTCATCCTTTCCCATCTCTCTTGATTGCTAGAGATATTGTGAAGGAAGTTCCAGTGTTTTTTCCTATAATCGTATGGCCTATTTATTTTATAGGCTAGTCACATATTTTTGGAGGCAGGCTAACTCCCATGGTAGCTCAGCAAGTACTTCGTACATAAGCATATTGATCCATGTGAACGGACGGTCTGATTAGGCACATACAGCAAAGTCTAGGTAATGCGTTGGTATTTGATTCGGTTGCACGTTGGAGGGTTTCCAGGAAGGTCCAGTGGGGAAGAGAATCGGAGGGATCTTTCTGGCTATAGGTTACCTTGGCATTTAGTATAAGGGGATAGCTTCCAATTGCTGTTGGGACTAGGCTTCCTTGAAGCTTCCTATTGCCTCTGTTTTGGTATGTTTCTTTGCATTTTTCTATTTTATGATGTTAGATTTGGCGTGACAAAGTAGCATCTGCAAAAGTAGTAAATTAATATTAACCATTATCTAAGTCATCGTTGACTTGGTAAAAAAAAAGGATGTCATGTACCCATCAACTTTTCGTTATGTTAGGGTTATATTTAAATACTTCATAAACATTAGAGTTCTCTGAAACTTTAGGTTCAAATTTGTAGATTAATGTAAATCTTAGTTCACGTTTGGTAACAGTAATAAAGAGGTAAGAATAGAAGTAAAACCTGCATTTCTAACTTTTAGGTCTTGTTTAGTAGCCAGTAATAAAAAGGTAAAAATATAAATAAAATCTGCATTCTTTGGTCTCGTTTAATAATAGAAATTAAAATGAAAAAGATAAAAATAAGAATAAAAAGTAAGAATCCTAATAAGAAAATTAATGGTTATATATGTTTAGTATGTAAATATTAGGAATGAGATTATATAAGTTAAGAATAAAAAGTAAAAATCGTAATGAGAAAATTACTAGTTATACATGTTTAGTATGTAAATATTAAGAATGAGATTATATAAGTTAATAGCTACCAATATTTGGTATTGAATGTTAAAAATGGTAATGAAATTTTTTTAGCTAAGTTTAATTATTTCATGATTGATTTGTAAATAATTAATTAATTATTTTATATTATTATTAATTAATTAATTATTTTATATTAAATAAATAATTAATTAATGGTTTCACTTTCACATCATTTATTCTTGATTCGTTCTCCGATGCAAATTGACATGATTGCATTCTTTTATCATGCAAGTCCAAATGAAATATGAATATGACTTGTAGTTTCTTCTTTTAATTAATTCAATGGTTTTTCAAAGGTGACCAATATGTTAGCATATAATAATAATTGAGAAAATAAAACGATTGGTTGGTTATTGATAATAAATAAAATAAGGAATGACAAAATTGAAATAAATTTTAAATAATCCAATACTTTTATTCGTAAAGGAGAATATAGATAGAGGATAAGAGATAAAGATATTATTAGAACATTATCAAGTTATTATTAAGATATTATATCGTGATTCTTAGGAGTAAATTTTTATTTAATTATTTACAAAATCAATCAAATAATAATTAAACATAATTAAAAAAATTCATTATCGTTCTTAACATTTGATACCAAATTTTCAGTTTTCATTTACATTCCTTTTTTTTTATTTATGATTTCTTTATTAGTGATTACTAAAAAACACTAGGGTTAAAACAAATGACCTTTTTGTCGAAAAGAAAAACAAAAAGATATCGACGACACCGTATGGCTCCAATCACAAGCTTGGGTTCGAAGTTCAAACATCGGCGTACAGCGATGGATTCTATGTAGTAATTGAAACCGAGCAAGGAGGCATACCACACTAGGGTTTTAGGATTATCAGACTTGAGAAGAAGAAACAATGGAGTTTTGCCCAACGTGTGGGATGTTGCTGAGATATGAATTGCCCAACATGGGTCAACCCTCCAGATTCTATTGCCCTACTTGTCCCTACTTCTGTTCCGTTGACAGTCGCGTAATACTCCTTTCTATGAAATCTATTTCGTGTTTTGTTTTTGGTGTTTTTAATTGAATGATCGTGGCTAAAGGTTATGGCTTTTCTGTTTTGTGTTTACTCGTTCAGGTTAAGATCAAGAGAAAGCAACTGCTGGTTAAGAAAGAAATCGAGCCAATTTTTACTCTTGATGACATGACCAAAGGTGGCTCTGAAACTGAAGGTATATCCCTTTTGTATAAACGTTTTATGTCATCGAGACAAATGTTCTGAATTAGGTGCAGAGTACATTCATTCATTCAAGTTTATGGTCTAGTTTAGTTGTTCTTGTTGATCCAGTTCTGTTTTTCCTGTTTCAATTTACCTCAACTCCCCTTATACTCATGATTCACTCTATTCCCTTTTCCCACAGCAACTTGTCCACATTGCAACTTTGGAAGAGCTCGTTACCAACAGCTACAGATCCGGTCAGCTGATGAGCCAGCAACAACTTTCTACTTCTGTTTGAATGAAAAGTGTCAAAAGATGTGGCGTGAAGACTGAATGCTTCTCACTTGCACGCTGCTTGTACATCTATTACCTTACTCAACATATTTGCCGGTTTCACGTTTAGTTTGAGTCAAGTGGTTTGTGGATTGAATCATTCAATTTCATTCGAGTCTTTGGATGTGGCTGCCTCTGTGCACTGCTCAGCTTGGGAAAAATTGTGCGAACTTTCTGCCTGTTGGATGAAAAAAGTTCCCATATATCCCTTGATTATCTTTTGCAAGTTCGACTCTTTTACATCAACTATGTATCCTAGCCGACCCTTTTTTAACTATTTCATTGCACGTGGACTGAATTGGAGCTCATGTCCGTGTCGTTTATAAGGAACATGAGGATCCCAATCCTAAGAGATTTTAAGTAATGCTGTTACAATGATGTAACTGATAAGGCCAACATGCTTGCAACGTTTGATTAGGCGAACACAGCTCTGATAAATGGACAATTTATGTACAAGAATAGAACAGCTAATTTCAAAGCATAAGATTGAATTAGAAAATATTACTACTTCCACTAAAAAGGGCCGCAATCTGTGACAACTCCAGTATGACATTGTGAGAATCCTCAAACTAGAAAAGAAAATGTGTGCACAAAATAATTTCACAAGTTAGAAGTTTGTCTAGGCATCACTAAATCAATGATCAGCCAACTCTTTCCTTGTCAGCCATCTCCTTTTGGTCGCCTCCAGTGCTTCATCCTTCATCCTACAAAGTTCATTAAACCAAATCTGATATTGGGCTTGGATTGCATCAATCTCTATCTTTAGCTCAGCATCTATATCATTGTCAACCATTGACATTGACGAACAAGTGCTTGCTAAGCTCAAGAGATTGGATACTCCACATTGGCCAAGAAGTGATAATTCCAAGCTCTTTGAAGTACTATTCATTGGGATGCATTCTTCACCTTTGACGTCGTTGCTTTCCTGTTTGCAATCGAAACATGGTTCCTCAACCTCTGTTTCAAATGCATAGACATTCAAGCTTTGATGTCTTCCAATAGGATCGTGCTCAGAATATTCGGAAGTTTTCTCATTTTTTGAGATAGCATCTTCTTCAGTAACAACTGAGACTTGAGAGTCCTGATATTCCATATTGGTCAAACTTGGAGAGGAATGGTAGTCAAAATAAGAAATAACACCATCGGAGTTACCACTGAGATCATACCCACCATCTTGGGTGGATTCTCCAGGACCATTTCTTGCTGCCTCCAAAAAATTTTCTTGCTCAATAATAGACACTGCAGGAACATCAGCTAGTAATACATCCCATGGGGAAGCCATTAACGTTTTGGTATTATAAATGATGGAATTGTCAGAAAAGGAAGTTATTGTTCCACTTGAATAATTAGATGAGACTTTCCAACCGGGAAGAAGATTCATTATCAAGTAGTCGATAAACTCAGCTATGAAGGCCACATCATGATCTGTCAATTCTAGCTGTTCAACCATTTCACTTGCCACAGATAAAGCAGTATCACTATCAAGGTAGAAGAGAAAGTCAATATTCCTCACCCGACCTGCAAGCAGCAACAACACTGAATCTTTACTCACAAAAAAAGGAGGAAAAATGTAAAGGCTGGGATAAGATAAACATAACTTACCCAAACAATCAGCAATTCGAAAGGTTAATGATATAGTGTTGTCATCATTCTTTTTCCCACGCAACCTAAACTCATTATGCTTATGTGTCCTCTGGAATTCAATAACAGGGTGAGCTGAGTTACCATTATTACTTCCAGTATCTGTACTCGAACAAAGCTGTTTACTGTCAATATCTATGTCCATGGAAAGAGGCCCGGAATTTGTGGAACTCATGGATCCAGAACACTGATTAGGCAACTGTGAGGGGCCACGAATTGGTTCAGAATTCCCAGGCTGGAGGAAAGAGTCGTTAAGGAGCTCCATAGCAGGCAACCTCTTAGAAGCTGGAGCCAAGCATTTTTCAATGAACTCCTTCATTTGTGGATCATTCACTTTATTCAGGGAAGCAGGTTTTACGCCCTGAAGAAGGTTAGAAACACAATAAAAAATAAATCAGGTACTTGTATGTAAAGACCCAAGTCAATGATCAAGTGACTATAAGCTCTAGATAGAGAAACTTACCGAGGTAACCTTCTTGTATATTTGAGCTGGATTTTGACATTCACTGTATGGATAATCAAAAGTGACCATTTCCAACATGCACATCCCAAAAGAATATATATCAACGAGTTCATTGTATTCCTCTTCATAAAGCTCTGGAGCCATGAATTCAGGAGTTCCTGTATGAAGAAGGAAAATATTTGAGACTTCCCATAAAATTGTGTTATCAAAGCAGGGGAACTTGAGACATTAGAGCATTACCAATAACACTTTTAGCTGTAGGCTGTTGCATGACAATGGCCAACCCAAGGTCTCCAATTTTAACTTCTCCATGATTCCCATTAACAAACACATTGTCACATTTTAAATCCCTGTGAATGATGGGTGGATTATGGCCATGAAGATAAACTAAACCTCGAAGAATTTGCCTTGCCCAATTCTTTATTGCTTTCATATCAACATTTCTATGCTTCTTGCGGTATCTAACAACCAAAAGTAAGCAGCTGTCAGAAATTCAAATCATAGAGATAATGGTCATGAATGAATAATCAGTAACACTGCAGACAACATACTGCCGCAGATTCCCAGATGTAAACAGCTCAGTAATCATGTTAACCATTTTCTTCTTCTGATCCACCCAAGAATAATAGAGCTTGATGATGTTGTCATGTTTCAGAGATCTCAGCAGATGAACTTCTGAGTATAATCTTTCCAAATTTTCTGGGGACTGCAAGACATCTTCAATGCTTACTTGGTTCCATGCAACTTCTATGCCATCTACTTCATCAAATGCCTTGTAACTTCAAGAAAAAATATCAAGGAAACAAGGGCAATGAGTAATCTTCCTTTAAAAATATGGCTTTTATAGAAGTATAAGAATATAA
Source organism: Erythroxylum dillonii (assembly GCA_032467995.1). NCBI lineage: Eukaryota > Viridiplantae > Streptophyta > Magnoliopsida > Malpighiales > Erythroxylaceae > Erythroxylum > Erythroxylum dillonii. Next base: position 4,069,621 of record JANKYE010000005.1, on the reverse strand, counting down.
AGAAAGGGAAACAAAACTTTAAGAGGAGGCAAAGTGTAAGACACATACACAGTCTTGAAAGCACCCCTGCCCAATATATCATTATACTGTGCCAACAAAAAGAGAAAACGATTGAAATTAATGACTTTAGAGGGGAAATAACTACTTCCAGAGAAGAAAGAAAAAAGAACAAGAAGCAACAGATCTTTTAAACACAATGCAACGACTTAATATCAATAATATGGGTTGTATCCACTAGTTTAAATTAGAGTACAAATTTTGTAACCTCAAAATGTTAACGAAGTTGATTGAAACATAAATCAACTTCAGCATCACAAGGGTCAACTGCCGCTCTTAGCTTTTATGTCTAAGAATTTCCCTCTAACCACAGCATGGTTGAATATATGCCAAAATGGTTACGGTCCATTCTCAACAATGCTTTCGGCCAGCAAGCAAATTACCAAGACGCCGCGAATCCAAAGCATTAAAAAGATCCGTCATTTATTGCAATAGATATCTAGTTTTTTTTTTTTTTAATTCTCACTATATAGAATGGACCATGGGTTTCTTGCGGAATTTGCTCATCTTCCATCAATACTTCTCGTATTACTAGCTCAATGACATTGATATTAACAGCAAGTACACATACTGGAAATTCCAAATGATTGTTTCAGGGTTCAATCTTCCACTAATTCTATATAGAGTCCTGGATTAGTTATCCCATGAAGCACCAATTCCATATGCTACTACATGAAATGTAAGACAAATGCCAATTACTAAAACAGAAGCACTCTAAAAAGGGGTTGTCCAAATTACCCGAACATATCTACCAGTAGGATCTTTTTCTACGAAATCAACCTCCGCATGACGAGGCTCAGTCGCCGAGAAAGTTTCAACATTCAAATTCGATGCAAATCCAGGGTCCCCCACAACAGCAGGTCTAATTCCTGCCATTAAGCAGACAACACCAACAGGCAAAAAGGAAACGGACAATATGGACCTGATAGCGGCTACTGTTTTAAGTTCTAAAAGATTAAAACTTAGCAGAACAAAGATATGAAGAAGAACCAAAGCGATTGTCACTGATCGACCCACATAAGAGGAACGAGACAACGATTTTGTAGTTTTTGCTCGGAAAACGCTTCTGACGCGATGGAGAAGGAATCGAATGCCGAAATACGCAAGCGGATTCGGCATTCGACTACGACGACGACGACAAGCAGAGGGATGACGACGTCGTGTACTCCATGTTGAGGCAATGAACCCGAACAATTCATAACCTCAAATCTCGCGCCTTTATGTGTCTTTAACATCATCATACCAAACCCAGCAACACCCAATTTTCCAATATCATCCTTACGAACCCAAAATCAATCCTCGAGACTAAAGATTGTACCTTTATCCAGAAAGTTTTTCCTTTTTCTCCCAATAGATGCAGAGATGAGGGAAAAAAGGGAAAGTGGCAATGGGTTTAGGTCAGAAAAAAAAAAAAGGGCTCAATTTTGTTTGGATTCGTATGAGAGACAGACGAGAGAACAGAGAACTTGAAGGTGCGTAATATAAGGTAGAAACAAACACTTGTATGGTTAGTTACTAAAAACTAACAAGTTTCAAATTTCCACCTTTGGTTTGCAATCGTCTCGTAATAGATTTTGGTTAGAACTGATGGAGATTGGTGCGGCGCCGTACCAACTACCGTAAAGTTTCTTCTTATAATTTAAGTTGAAAAGGCTTACAAGCTGGTGTCGTGGTGTAGTTGGTTATCACGTCAGTCTAACACACTGAAGGTCTCCGGTTCAAGTCCGGGCGACGCCAATATTGTCATTTTCTACTTATGATATTTAATTATACTTTTGAAGTCGCAATCTACATCGTTACTTATCCATATAAGCCAACTTTATACAACTGTCTGATCTAATTGAAGGTCAAGTGTTATGATGTCAATGGAAAGTTGAATAATGAAACAATTTTGATCAAGTTAATGACTTGCTTCAAGGTGCTCCAGAGTAATTACTTTTGAGTTTAATCTGTCATAGATGCCTGTGTGCTTGAGCAAGTTTTTATTTCTTTTAGTTTCTTAAATGTTTTGATCCTAAGGTTTTTAATGGAATGATTTATAATAGAATAAAATGTAAATGGATATAATATTAGAAAATTATTATTTAAAAGAGATGAAAATGTTTATAATGAAATATTGTTTGGAAGAGAATCTTCTTCCATCCTACAACAGTGCTTAACAGTCAATGCTATTGCTGTAAAGTAGTGACTGATAAACGCGCAATAAATTATGTTTTTATGTCTATATTTAGTTTGTTTTACTTATTATATAAGAGTTTTATGTAGTATTTGAGACTTATTTTGTTTTTTAAGTGTAAATTATCTTCATAAATTAAAGGAGAAGAATTTAGATAAAATCAGAACAAAAAATAAAAAAAATTAGAGCTATTTTAGAAGTAAATGTCTGTATTAAAATTTACACACACGTATTAATAATATACATGGCTGTATAAGGGATTATGTAAATGATTATAAACATGTGTAAATTCATGACTTTGAAGTTTCTTAAGGTATATAATTACTCAAACAACCATATTGCTGATTGTGTGTATTCTTATAACCTTAATTTTGCACTATAAAAGGCAATTATAAAGAAGAGACAAAGGGGAAGAAATTAGAATTGGAATTAGAGTTTGAGACATAATGTTAAACCTAAGATGATAAAAACATGAAGATTATTTCATAGATCTAATAGAGAATAGTCTTTTATTAAATTTTTAAAATGATTACATTAGAGAAAAGGGAGACATGTAACATATGGATTCTTTTCTTTTAATTATTCTTCTAAACGTTTGATGTCTGTTTTATTTTCTATATTTATAAACTAAATTTATTTAGTACTTATGTGAGATAAGCCCTAAGTTAAGACGGAGATTATAAGTTAATATTTTATTTAATACAATTTCATTGACTGATTCATTGTAATTAAATTATGTATTTTTTTTCTTAAATTAATGTCTAAGATATTAGTTCATTGTTTAAAGAGTAGATAAAAAATTTTATTTTTTCATTTGACTTATTAGTTTCCTAACAATTGCAACACAATCAATCATCATTACATTCAAGGATTGTTAAATCAATCACTTGCATGTTAGTACATTCTGCAAGCTGATAAAATTGTTGTGTCACATCTTCAGAGATCTGCTTATAAATTTGAAATTTACTGTAGGTGGAATATTTACAGTGATATTCATCCTTGCTTTGATGCCTCTGCCATGGTTATTCCAGAGGATGCATCCTGCATCATCACCCTTTATATTGCTTCTAACCATGGCCTAATAGTTGCATCTAAAAGTTGGTTCCTCACTGAAAACAGTAAATTGGAAGTGGTTAAAAATCAAGCAATTTTAGATAATGGCAGGGCATTGTTGGACAATGGATTTTAGCAGCAAAAGGCAGAGCATGGCTAGAGCTTGTTTCACTTTCATGGTCCTGCCAACCAAATATTGACAAGCTCCCAAAGAGAAGGAAAAGAACAAGGTTAACATATCAATTTTATGTTTTAATAGATTTTCTACTATCTTGGTATTCATCAAACATATCAGTTTTATGTCTTAATAGATTTTCTACTATCTTGGTATTCATCTTAAATGAGAGGAGCTATTAGTTATGTTAATTTCAGTTTTAAATATCTTATTTATCGTTTTCCTTAACTTTGTTGGCAAGTTTGATATACATTGTTTTCTTCTGATTCTATGCTTGGAATTCATCAAACATGTAGGTGAGCTTTCTTCAAATGAATTGATGCGCACTGTGTCAACTTGCTCCAGATGAGTTTATATGAAGATCTTGTGGCAGCTTGGGTTCATGCAAAACATGAGTGGCTGCAAACACGACCTATGGGCAAAGATCTGTTCAAAATCTTGGCTGAACAAAGAATGTTCAACGATTCCCGTTGTATGTTGAAGACGCTTAAATCATCTATTGAGCCTTATTGTTGTTAGAATTTGATGTCATTTATCTTACAGATCATAGTGGCACTTTCTTGTTACTCACTGCAGATGGCACTTTGGAACGTCAAGATAACACTTTAAAACTTCAAGATAATTTTTGGATCACTTCACCGAGGCAAGCTCAGAGCTTGTAGGCTCAAGACGTCTGTGTTCCATTCCAGCTACCACTGTGTCTGACATCACTGCATCCGCTGTATTTCTTTCTAGCAAAATTGAACCTGGTGTTTCAGTCGGGAAAGATTTTCTTATATATATTTCATCCATTTCAGGTTGAATACAAATTGGTTCCCAATCTATTGTGGTCGTTATTAACATCTCAGAAGAGATTGGTAATTTGTCTGAAAGAGGTTTATGCTCCCAGATCATCATTGTCTTTGAGAGGTGTCGTTGTTATCTCTCTACCATACGAAAGCTAAGAAAACTTTGAGAGAGAAAACTAGAGAGATAAAGCGTAGAGAAACAGGGGCAAACAGATGATGTAAAAATCTCAGCGATTCATGGAGATTTCTTCTATTACTTGAATTGATACAATTTCTGTGATCGAATGTACATTTATAACAATTCAATCCTACTAACTGTCATCTAACTAAAGTAACTAACTTTTCTTGATTCATGGAGATTTCTTCTATTACTTGAATTGATACAACTTCTGTGATCGAATGTACATTTATAACAATTCAATCCTACTAACTATCATCTAACTGACGTCACTAACTTTTCTTGATTTCTTGCCAACTATTTCTTTATTTTTTACGTCGTCGCATGGCCATGTATGGATGCTTGTTCTTGTCTAAATTTCTGAGACACGCATCCTAAGTACTCCTCATTGGATCATAAATTCAACTTCTGAACTCCCACCAATTTCCTTAATTGTTCAAATCGAGACACATGAAATCCTTTAGTAAAGAGATCAGCAATCTGATTTTTCGTAGGAACATATTCAAGTTTTAACTCTCCTTTCCTGTTGTACATCTCTCAGATAATAATATCTAAGCTTAAAATGTTTTGTCTTTCTATGGAATACCAAATTCATAAAGATAGAGATTGCAGCCTGATTATCCACATATACCACAGTAGTAGAAGACAATACCTGGACGTACTCTTCATGTCTTCTGTCGCTCCACCCTAGTCACTGTCCGCATAACATCTAAGCTCACACATCCTTGTTTTCTCATATAAGAGACCATATTCAGTTGTCCCTTTGAGATATCTTAACACCCTCTTTACTGCAACTATGTGTTGTCTTCCAAGATTGCTCAAATACCTAGAGAGCATGCTTACTGAATATAGTATATCCGCTTTAGTAGCAGCTATATATATCAAACACCCCACCATGCTTCTATAACTCTTGCTGTCTACCTCATCTCCTTCCTCTTTCTTTACCAACTTTTCTTTCGAACAAATTGGTGTTGAGACATGCTTACATTGATCTAACTTGAATCTCTTCAGTACATCACAAACATACTTCCTCTGACTTACTGCTATGCTTCCTTCATACTACTTTATCTCCATTCCCAAAAAATATTTCATCACCCCTAGATTAGTCATTTCGAAGGTGCTACTGAACTGGTGTTTCAGAAACTCAACCTATTCTTCTGAACTTCCAGTAATTAATAGATCATCCATATATATCGACACTACTGCTATGTTCTCTTGTTGTAGCCTTACGTACAGAGTTGGCTCACTACAGCTTCTTTTGAAGTTGATATCAAGCAGAAATGATTCGATATGCGAATACCAGCATCTAGGGGCTTGCTTCAAGCCATAGAGCACTTTATTGAGTCTGTAAACACTCTCCTCCTTTCCTTTTATCACGAAGCCTTCCGGTTGCTGTACATAGATTTCTTCTTGCAATACTCCATTTAAGAACGCAAGCTTTACATCCATCTGACGTATCCTCCAACCCTTCTCAGCTGCAAGTGCCAGAAGCAATCTAATGGTTTCAATCCTCGCTACCGGTGCAAAGTTCTCTCCAAAATCCACACCTTCCACTTGTGCGTACCCCTTCACTACTAACCTTGCCTTTAGCTTGTATTTGGTTTTGAATATCCACTTCAGTCCAACGACCCTCTTGTCTGGTGGTTTGTCTACTAACGTCCAGGTTCCATTTTTTTTTATCATGGAAATTTCTTCTTTCATGGCTTCAAGCCATTTTGGATTCTGAAGTGCTTCCTGAGTCTTCGTCGATTCCAGCATTGCTTCATTATTCTTTTCATAAATTTCTGCTAGGCTCTATGTTCCTCTTACTGGCACATGATCTAAATCATCATCTTCCTTTTCTAGATTTTGCTCCTCCTCTGAATTTAATTCATTTTGCTCAAAATGATTTTCTAGCTCTTCCTCTTCCTCAGATTCTAACATATCCTAGTCCAACTGGTTCTGTGTATTCTTTGTAATTTCTGGAATAACAGAAAATGGTTTGTCTGTCTGCTCTCCTTCCACATTTCCTCGCTCTCCTTCAGACCAGATCCAATGTTCATCTTCAAGGAAGTGGACATCTCTGCTTACCTTTACCTTCTTTTGAGATGGATAAAACAATCTATATCCCTTAGTCAATTCAGAATATCCAACAAAAATTGCAAGTTCTGATTTGCTATCTAATTTGCTCCTCCTGACATGAGGTATTAGTGCATAACAGAGAGATCCGAATACCTTTAAAATTTTCAACTTTGGTTTTACCTCATGCCACATTTCATACAGTGTTTTACCTTCAAGTGCATGTGTATACAGTATATTCAGCAGGAAGCATGTAGTGGAGGCTGCTTAAGCCCAAAAGCTCTTAGGAAGTTTCTTCTCCTCCAATATGCACCTTACCATCTCCACCACTGTTCTATTTCTCCTCTCCACCACTCCATTATGTTGTGGAGTGTAGGGTGTAGTCAGTTGGGGTTTAATTCCTGCATCTTTGCAAATCAACTAAAACTTGTCAGAGATAAATTCTGTTCCATTGTCTGTCCTAACAGATTTGATGCTTAAGCCAGTCTAGTATTCAATAAGAGTTTTAAACTCTTTAAACACTCTTGCAACTTCGTCTTTTCTCTTTAGACAATATAACCACGAGTATCTTGTATAATCATCAATTATTAACAAAAAATATCTGCTACCATTCAGTGATGTTACTAGTGTTGGCCCACAGATGTCCATATGCAATAATTGAAGTTTCTCACTTGCTCTCCATTTTGACTTGGTGAAGGGAGCTCGGGTATGTTTTCCCAGAATACAAATTTTGCATTCTGAGTGAAAGTTGGAGAGATTTGGAAGATCGACTACCATCCTTTTCCTTCGCGTTGCATCTAACCCCTTCATGTGATAGTGAACAAGCCTCCTATGCCAGAGATCAGTCTCTCCTGTGCTACTCATCAAGGCCTCTTGTTGCATCTCTTTTGGTCTCATGACAAAGCTTTTGTTCTTCATCATTGCTGTGAACATCTCCTGCCCATACTTGTCAAACACTGTACACACATCTGATTCGAAATATACAAATATACCTCTTTCAATCAATTGGACCACACTTAAGAGATTATGTTGTATTTTGGGCACCAGTAACACATCAGGAATGATCTTGATACCAATTTTGGTAGGTAGGTATCTCAACCACTCCTCTTCTTTCAGCTCTAATGCATACACCATTTCCTAGCTTCACATTGGCCTTCACATTTTGATCTAGAGTCTTGAATAGTGTTGCATCTGGAGTCATATGACTTGTGCATCCACTATCTATTAGCCATTCAGATGGATGTGCATCAGTCAGATCACATATGACGATGAAGAGCTGCTCTTCTTTTTCAACCATTTGCACATTTGCCTCAGCCTGAACAACTTGCTTTTTACAAATCGCTTCCATGTGTCCCTTCTGGTGGCATCTTCTGCATTCCACGTTCGGTCTCTTCCAACACCTGAAAGCAAGATGGTTCGACTTACCACAGTGAGGACAAGGATTGTATTTATTTGCCTTGTCTCCAGCTGTATTTCTGCCTGAATTTTTCTGGTGCGATTGTGTGTTTTGCGAACTTGATCCTCCTTTGGTTCTTTTCTTCTTCTTGGACTTTTCTTGACTTTCAGTTTTGGCAAAGGCTCTATATGCTTCTTCAGCAACTTCTGACTTCCTCATCAAATGCCTTTATTCTTAAGCCTGAAGCGCGCTAACTACTTCAGCAAGTTTAATTTGTCCAATATCTTTGGAGTTTTCCAGAAAGACTATAGTAGCTTCGTATTTTTCGAGCACCGACACCGGCAGCTTCTAAACCAACCTTTGATCCTTAAACTCGGCTCCTAGGAGCCTGATTTGATCTAAAAGTTGAATTAGTCTTTCAGTGTAATTCTTGATTGATTCATCTTCCTTCATTTGCATTCTTTCAAATTCTCTCAAGAGATTTAACACCTTTATATTTTCACCTTTTTGTCACCTTCATATTCACTCTTCAGGAAATCCTATATCTCTTTTGTTGATCCAAGAGACATAATCCGAGTAAATATAGAAGGTGCAAGTGCTTGGTATAAGCAAGATTTCGCCCGAGCCTTTTTTGCCACCCTTTCCCTCAACCATCTTAGCTGAGAAATTGGAGCATCTTCTATTGGAACCTCGACTTCGTAGTCTTCATCAATAGGCTCCCAAAGATCCTGACCTTGCAGGGATGCCTCCATCTTTATTGCCCAAATCTGATACCCTTCTCTATTGAAGACTACTGGTTGCAAACTTTGAGTTGAACTCTTAGCCATCTCTGAGTATACTCTCTTAGTAGTCACAGCTTAAACAGGAAAGGACACTGTTTGCTCTAGCCAAAACACTTGCTTATACCCTCACAGATCTCTTAAGAAACTAGCTTTGATACCACTTTGTTGTTGTTATCTATCTACCATACGAAAGCTAACGACTATAATGTAGAAAACTCTGAGAGAGAAAATTAGAGAGAGAACGCGTAGAGAAATAGGGGCAAACAAGGATGTAAAGAACTCAGTGATTCACTGAGATTTCTTCTATTACTTGAATTGATACAACTTCTGTGATCGAATGTACATTTATAACAATTCAATCCTACTAACTGTCATCTAACTAACGTAACTAATTTTTCTTGATTTCTTGCCAACTATTTATTTATTCTTTACGTCGTTGCATGGTCGTGTATGGACGCTTGTTCTTGTTTGAATTTCTGAGACACGCATCCTACAAGAGGTTCCTTTAGTAGAAGGTGAAGAAAGAGTCATAGTGTATTGTGAACTCCATGATAAACCTAAAAATTCACTTGCCAACTGGGGACCTTATGTGGGAAACCCTGAAATAAAGTCTTACAAGATCTGGGCATTCATGAAAGTGATATGGAACTTAGAAGAGGCTAAAGAGATTTACTTATGGAATGCGAAAATATTTCCCTTCTTCTCTTTCTTTGAATTTGGCATAATGGATGATGGGTTTGTGCGACTCAATATTTGAATACTTTCTTCAATTGAGGAAAAGTTCACCCTTTTTCAGCTTGGACTAATTACGTAGATCAACTGACTTTTTAAAAATATGCATGAGCTCAAGTAATCATCAAGCAGATCATGCAGCTGGAATTGTTGAGGCTTGCATTAACTGTGGCATGTTTGGGCAGAACTTGTCTCAACTGTGTCAAGAAATTTTACAGAAGGAAGCTTCAGTAGTTGAAATATGAAAGGACTTCCTAGAATCATGTTCCAAACCTCATAAGCAGAATTCTAAGATCCTTTCTTAAAGTCGAGCATACTAGGTGCAAGTCGGTCTTGTTCTTACACGCAGAGATGAAAATTTTGTCAGATATTTTTGACTATTTAATTGTATTTTTTAAATTTTTAATAGCTTATCAGTTAAGTTACGTAATTTGATCTGTGATGGGGAAGCTTGATATGGAAGTTATATATAAAGGTTAAGGTTTCCTACAGTTGCTCATATCATTCGTAAGCATAAAGATTCTCTGGCCCGTTGAGAGAGCTTACGTTTTGAGAAAACTATACAAAGACATTGATAGCATTCCGATGAACAATTCTCGTAAAGATGACGGTAATTTTACATTTGTTTCGATTTTGGAAAGCTCGTTTGAAGTTATAGAATCGAAATTAGGTATTTTTCGCATTTTTTCATTCATTGCCTTTTCACGTTCAATCCAGGATATGTAACTAAGGTCTCGTTACGTGTTAAAAGTGGTATCAGAGTGGTGACATGATCAGGTAGTTAAAAAATGAAAAAAAATTATTTTTTCTCCATAAGATTTTTGGAGAATTAACTTCTATTTCTCGATTTTTTCTTGCTTTTTATCGCATGAAAGTGGTATACATATGTTTAGTCTTGAGAAACAAGGTGAAAATGAGTCCGGGAAAGCGAAAAAAGGGGCCTGAAACTTGCTGAAAATCATATTTTTCTGACGAGGGAATGCCTCATCGTCGGGAGCGTGTGGTGAACAGTAACGAGTGCGAGCGGTGGGTCTAGTGCATGTGAATCATGACCGAACGTATGTTTGATGCATACAATTACGCGTCACCAAGCATGAATGACACGCACCAGTCGCATCCTCTCGTGCCTGACACGGGCGCATGCCCAACATGCATTCGTCATAGGACAAGATATCAGTCGTACAGAAATTAAAAAACACAAAAATTTTAGATTTCCCATAAGGGTGCCCCGGGATGTTTTAGGTTAGTTTCCAAGTCCGGGAAATTTATAAAGTGAATTTTTCCATTTTCTGGATTTATTACATTAGTAATAAATTAAAGTTTAACTCCAGAAAATGAATTAAGGCGTTCTGAAGTTGATTTTAAGTGAATTTTCATGCTTCGGACATCACATGAGAGAGATACTTCAAGTTCTCCTGTCTTGGGTCTTATGTTCAACGTTCGGGATCGCATGATAGTCACTCAGAAAAGGAATTAAGACATTTTGAAATCATTTTTGAGTAAATTTTTGTGTGACAAACTTGCCATAAGAGAGATACATGAGGTTCTCGTATCTCGGGTGGTCGGTTCAATATACGATGATGCACAATAGTCGCTCCAATGAGATTTTTCATCTATGAAAGTCTCAAATGAAGTTTCCAGAGAATGTCTTTAGCACTAGTGTGTGATAATGAGACTATGCATTCGAGTTTTTTTGCATTTATTAAAGTTACATTGTCATATATCATATGCCATAAAGAATGTGAAGATAACATAAAGATGTATCCCTTGTGCTTGTAGACCTTTTAAGTGCTGATGAGGATGTAGTTATTGAAGTGGCCTTTCAAATCAGTACTTTGAATTATTCTGCTTGTATGTTGGGGGATGTTTTTGATTTTATGTTTGGTTATTCTACCCAAAGGTGTTGATTTTACGTAAAATTTTGAGAAGAGCATAAAGGCATTAGTTAGAGGAAAGTTGTTACTCAAGTGATCTATTTGCCCAAAGGTGGTAGCGTTATGAGAGTTGATGGTTTATACTCTGATCGATTTTATGTGAAAGTCTAATTGTATATATTATGTATTCAGCCCAAAGGTGTTTTATAATATGTGTGATCGAATTCTCGATAAAGATACTTTTTAATAGCATTGAGTATCATTGTTGTCCTACATTTGTGCTTATCTAAATATTGTTATTTTGCAGTCACCTTTTCGGTCAACAATATCAATGTCACCATTGAAACCTTGACTGGTTTCAATACAACGAAATGGATAAAGGATGTATTGAATGACGTGGAGATAGCTGAAATTGATATGTCCATACGGATGGATAGGCCATCTCTACCGACAGCTCGAGAGCTCATAAAGCAGCTTATGTAGCCTAAGATTTGTCTAACATATTATATTGCATGACCATTAAAAGATCCATACCTGATCATCTGCTCAGTGGACTTTCGGACACAAACATAGTGAAAAAGTTTCTTAGTAATGTCTCCCAGAGGTACATGGTCTCACCTAATGTTGAAATAAGTGCCTTGATGAAAGAATTATTCTCCATGAGGTATACATGAGAAGGGGGAATGATGGAGTACATATCAAGAATGATTCATCTTCACAGTAGACTAAAGATGTTAAACATTCTTCTTCCTGATGTCTTTACAATTCACTAGACTCTGAACACACTCCCTCCAGAGTTTAGTAATCTGGTGATGACATATTACTCGCTGGATGAGGAATGGGACTTCAATGCTTTGATTACTCATTGTGTTGATGAGGAGGAGAAACTCAAGCTTGCTACTCCTACAGCCCTCAAAGCAACTAAAGAAAAGGCAAAGATCAAGCCCGCTAAGTTCAAAGGTAGAAAGTCTAAATCTTCTCCACATGCAAATGTTGGTCAATCTAGCGCTGGTAAAGATCCAAATGACATAAAGAAACCAGAAGTATAAGGCCTAGAAAGAAAGATTGTGACCATCAGGTAACTCCTTGGCTTACCAATTTATGAATCTAATTTTGCGATAGTCGTATTAAGTTTTTGGTGACTAGATAGTGGAGCATCTGATCAAGGTGCTCCCATAATATAGGGGTTCATATCCAAGATAGAGCTAAATAAAGGGAAGGAGGAACCGATGGTTGACAGTAATGAAAAAGCGGATGTAATATCTATATGGGAATGTACATACTGAACCTTGTTGCAAGGTTCATTTTGATTTTACACGACACATTTTATATGTGATCTTTGTATCAATTTTGGACAAAGAAGGCTAACGTTTTGTATTAATGCTTATGTTATATAGTTGTTATTTAATGTAAAACATAATGGTACAACTTTATTGTCATATGGTTTGTATAGAATGTGTTTTACCTCGATTTTCGTATCTTGCTAAATAAGTCATGAAAAAAAACCCTGATGAATGAAAAGTCATTAATGGTATGACGTAAAAGTTTAAGTCACATTTCCATAGATAAGGTTGAGAGATTGATTAAGGAAAACATTCTCTCAATTTTAGATTATAATGATTTGGGAACATTTGTTGACTGTTGCAGGAGTAAATTGACTAATAAGGATATAACGGTAAACTTGGGTTTTTAGCTTGTTGGGTTTGATATATACAGATGTCGGTAGACCTTATACAGTTACATTATGCAATTTCAAATATATTCTGACATTTGTTAATGATTATTCTCATTATAGTTATGTGTTCTTGCTTAAATATTGAAGGTTGAGAATCAATTGAGAAAATCCATCCAAAGTGTAAGATCCGATCGTGGAGGAGAATGTCATGACAAACATGGTGTTTCAAGATATGAAAACATTCGATTGCTAGATATATAGAATAAGTTGAAATAGTGACTTAGTTCACTATGCCAAGTAGTCCTGAACAAAATGGTGTGTTGCCAAAAGGCATAACCGCATCCTAAAATACTTGAAGAAGTTGATGCAAAACAGGACTAATATACCTGATTATCTAGAAGTGTGGAAACCCAACCTTGCACACATTCGTATATGGGGCTGCCCTATTGGGGTAATATAATCTTTATAAAGAAAAATTACATGTTCGTTCCACTCATTACTATCTAGTAAGATATCTCGACCACTCGAAAATCTACAGGTTTTACTGTAGAAGAAGGAAGGACCAGATTAGTGGAATCACAAACAACTAAGTTTCTGGAATACGATGTCTATGATGATGGTAGGCTCATTGACCCTTCAGATGATAGTAGAGCGGATACTACATTTATTATGTACCCGCTACTCATACAATTAGAGGTCTTTATACTGTATCTATATAGGAACAAGAAATCATATCTATACATACAGAGATTCCTGGGGGTACAATGTAACATCCCAAATCACCCGTTTAAATATATTGTCCGCTTTGGGCCTTGACCCAGCCATGCCCTCGCGGTTTTGCTTTTCCCGAGGCCTTCCCAATAGGTCATCCATCCTAGAACTACTTTCACCCGAGCACATTTAATCTCAGAGTTTTGATGGGATTCGATGTATTAGGCTAGGAAAAATGCGCCTGTAAGAGAAATGTATTTGTACCCTTATAAGGCGTACTTCGTTCTCCTCTCCAACCAATGTGAGATCTCACACTTTCCACCCCCCTTAGGGCCCTGCCCTCTTTGAGGTCCAGCCTAGCTGGCACAACGGTTTGAGTACCGACTCTGACACCACTTGTAACATCCCAGATTACCCGCTTACAGATATTGTCCGCTTTGGGCCTTGGTCCGGCCAAGCCCTCACGGTTTTGCTTTTCCCAAGGCCTTCCCAAGAGGTCACCTATCCTAGAACTACTCTCACCTAAGCACATTTAACCTTGGAGCTCCGATGGGATCTGGTACATTAGGCCATAGAAACGCGTCTGCAAGGGAGAGATATTCGTACCCTTATAAGGCGTACTTCGTTCCCTTCTCCAACTGATGTGTGATCTCACACTTTCCACCCCCATAGGGCCATGCCCTCTTTGGGGTCCAACCTAGCTGGCACAACGGTTCGGGTAATGACTCTGATAGCACTTGTGTAACACCCTAGATCACTCGCTTACAAATATTGTCCACTTTAGGCTTTAGGCTTTGGCCCAGTCAAGCCCTCAAGGTTTTGCTTTTTCCAAGGCCTTCCCAGGAGGTCACCTATCCTAGAACTACTCTCACCCGAGCACATTTAACCTCGGAGTTCTAATGGGATCCGGAGCATTAGGCCATGAGAAAAGCATCTGCAAGGAAGAGGTATCCGTACCCTTATAAGGCGTACTTCGTTCCCTTCTCCAATCGATGTGGGATCTCATACTCTCCACCCCCTTAGGGCCCTCCCCTTTTTGGGGCCCAGTCTAGCTGGCACAACAGTTCGGGTACCGGTTCTGATATCACTTGTAACATCCCAAATCACCCGCTTATAGATATTGTCCACTTTAGGGCTTGGCTCTATATTGTCCGCTTTAGGCCTTGGCCAAGCCAAGCCCTCACAGTTTTGCTTTTCCCGAGGCCTTCCTAGGAGGTCACTCATCCTAGAACTACTCTCACCCGAGCAAATTTAACCTCGAAGTTCTGATGGAATTCAGTGTATTAGGCTATGGAAAATGTGTCTGTAAATGAGAGGTATCCGTACCCTTATAAAGCGTACTTCGTTCTCCTCTTCAACCGATGTGAGATTTCACACTTTATAAACAAGACGTATAAATCAATATAACATATTGCGGAAGCTATATCCATGTTAAACTACAAACTACATCATGCATAAACAAGTGTAATAACTTAAGTCAAATTTTTACAATACATAAACAAGTCGCATAAATTAATATAATCATACAGTGGATGATTTATCACTGTTAAACCAGACACTATATTGTATATAAACAAGTCAAATCGCATGAATCAATTCGTGGACATCTCAGCCCATTGTTACTTTTAAATGACCACTTGTATTAACAATTTTTTCATGCATCAAAGTTAATCAATATTTATTATGAGGTGATTATATTGTAAAATAATCACATTTTAATTATGAATTTAATCATAATTCTCTGTTTTAGAGACAATTAAAGGTATAAAAGTTACATAAATTCTTATATTTTTAGAAAGTTCATAATCTTATAAATGGAATCATTTTTTATAATTTACATCTCTTATTTTATATAAAATTTAAAATTGTTTATACTTATTAAAACACACACTACATTGTACATAAACAAGTGAATTCACATAAATCAATATTCAATGCATAAATTAATATTTTATTGTATATAAGCAAGACGCATAAATCAATATAAGATATCACGGAAGCTATATCCATGTTAAATCACAAACTGCATTGTACATAAACAAGTCTAATAAAATAAGTCAACTTTTTACTATACATAAACAAGTAGAATAAATCAATATAATCATACAGTGGATGATTTATCACTGTTAAACCACACACTACATTGTCTATAAACAAGTCGAATCATATGAATCAATTCGTGGACATCTCAACCCATTGTTACTTTTAAATGACCATTTGTATTAACAACTTTTTCATGCATCAAAGTTAATCAATATTTATTATGAGGTGATTATAATGTAAAATAATCACATTTCAATTATGACTTTAATCATAACTTTCTGTTTTTAATAATTTGTTGATTTTGAATTTGTTCCTTATAATAAACTAAAGTATGGTGGAATATGATAGAAACTTCTAAACATAAATGAAAATTTAAAAAATTGTGAATTAGTACTTAAGTTGATTTGAGTTAAATTTCTTGCATGTCTTCATAACCAACTTCTCCAACTTCTTCTTGAATTCTTTTGGCTTTTTTCTTCTTGAATTCTTTTGACTTCTTCTTCTTGTTCTTTTATAAACTTTTTAAAACTTCCATATGTAAAATCACATTGAAGGTTAATAAAATTATGG
>JANKYE010000005.1:4031900-4046264 GCA_032467995.1 Erythroxylum dillonii | reverse complement strand
GAAAATGAGAAGTAGAGGGAGTAGAAAGAGTGATCTTGGTATGAGTTGTGAGAAGGAAAGATGTAGAAACCAAATTGATAGTGATCTGGAAATGTTCTCTGAGTGTGCTTTGGTCTGTTAGCCATAACACTTTCTCTAGTTATCCAAATGAGATAATTTTTTATTTAGATTAAACTAGAAACGTATGGCTACATTTCTTATGAAGACATTGAATTTCAGTTATGTCTTTAAGAGTCTCAAAATTTCATGAAGTTAAGAATTTGGTGCAGTATGTTGGTGTATGAATGGAAAATTCATCTTCAGACTTTAGGGCCAAAATTGGTATTGATATCAATATATTTTAGCAAAGTTGCCTTCTGGAAAGTTGTAGATCTGTCTTTTATCTTTCCAATAGTATATAGTATGAAAATTGTGGACATCGGAGTCAAAATTTATGATCCTTAGAAGTGGAGATGTTCTGGATAGAAAGTAAGATGATGGAAGTGAGACGATAGAAAGTGAGACGAAAAGAAAGTGAGATGATGCAAAAGTGATACGATACAGAAGTTAAAAGAAAGACTTAGTCTTTGAGGTCTTCATGAAAGTTTTAGATCTCGAAGTCCTCTTTCCAACAGTCCAAAAACGAGATCAATCCGACATTGTTTATGAAAGTTATGGAGATCGCACCAAAATAGGTTTAATTTGATTGAGGTCTTAACCTGGTTGCTTCTTTTGGTCATAACTTCTTCTCTAGATCTCCAAATGACTTGATTCTTGAACCATTGGATTCGTAAGACATTGATCTACATCTCTACCAAGAATCAAAGCTATCTGAAATGAATTGTGAAAGATTGAGTGGAATAGGTGGGACGGGTACAGTGAGTGTATTCTTTAATAATATGAACTGGTGTTATCTCACTAAACATACTTCAGTATTTTGATATTTTCTAGATCAGTAGAGGTCCAAATGAGATGATTTTTGACTCGTGGTAAACTAGAGACATGAAGCTACAAATGGTATGAGAACTTAGAACCTAATTCAGTCTCTAAGATATTTAAATTCCTAATGGAAGTTGTACATAGTATACTGTTTTGGACAAGAGCAATCCAAAACTGTTTGAAGTATATCTTTTGAACCATTGAACCAAATGAAATGATTTCGGTGGCATTAGAAACTTACGACAATGGAGGACATGTTTCTGAAAGAAAGTGTTAGGTTAGCTTGTTCATGGGTACTGTTGGCAAGACACTTAAGTATAAAAGACATAAGGCATAAATGGAATGGCAAATTGGATAATTCTCATTCATTGAGGGCATAATTGGAAGAAAAAGTGTTGTCTTGCTTATAAATGAAGGAGAAAACGTGATGAGAAGATTCTAGAGAAGCTAAATGGGTGGATGAAAAAGAGATAAGAGAGAGAAAACATGAAAAATAAATGAAAGAGAGAAAAAAGAGAAAATAAGCTAGGGTTTTAATTTCTTTAGCCTTCAAGATAGATTTTGAAGTATTCAAGAAGAGAAAAAGGTATAGGGAGAAAAGAGCTTCCATTTGAGCTAAAGATCTCTTCATTTGGTGAAGAATCAAGGTATGATCAATTGAATCTTTGGATTTTTGAAAGGATTCTAGTTTATGGAGTTTAGAAAAATGCTTGGGCTTGACTATTGTAGAATCAATTTTTGTGATTTTGCATTGTGAGATTTTAAATTGAATTCCTATTAAATGGGAAATTGATATTATGAGATCATATGAGGTTAGAAAAGAGATGACGAAAATTGAGTTATGATATAGAGTAATCAAGTGTTCTTGAAATGTGAGCTTACAAAAACGGTAAAGATTGAAAGGAGAATTTAGAATGATCACGTACAAATGAAGTGTGAAGCTAAGTGCAAGTAGACACATATGATTTTTGAAATGGGAATGAGCATAAAATGTGTTCTAGAACATACCCGGGATTGTCATTAAGCATGCATTGTACATAGTCCATTTATTATCCATGTGCAATTATTGAATGTTATGGAGTTCACACAAAGACAATTTGAAGCTTTAAATATAATGATTTTATTATTCCAATTTTATGATTTTTTTAAGACATACAAATTAAAATCTTGACTTATTATTATTAAATTAATTTTGATTTGGAGCGTTCACAAAAATCTAATCTTTATATTTTCTATTTAAAAGTTATATTTTTATATGCTATACAATTCGATGGATATCAAAAAAATCGAACAATCTAATAGATTTAGATAGATTTAAATATGAGTAGTAAATAGTAAAAATCGATAAATATAGATATGAGTTGAGTCATAAAAAAATAGATATAGATACGAATAATATCCTAACCGAACCCTACCTATTACCATCTCTAATAAGCACGCTTAGGATCCAAATTCATGCATCACAAAAGGCTTGCTTACCTAGTTCCGACCCAGAAGCAAGGCTTCGACCCGTTGCTATTTATAACAGAAAAACGAAAAAGGTTAGAGCGGACACGTCATATGATGCCAATTGACAACGGCATGACTTGACAACACCGCAAAGAATCCCAAGTTTGATTTCGTCATTACATTCCTTTTCCACTTCCCCAAAACAGTATCGCTTTACATGGCTTTGCCCTCCACCGACAGATTCGTAGGTTGCAATGCTTGACAACGTAATTCAATCATGGAAAAGATAAAATTTCAATATGGTCATATTTTATTTAATAAGAAATGGAGAAATTCAATATAAAACAGTAATCTATAACACTAAATTCTAATTCCGGGGAAAGGTACCCTGCAAGCGTAAAACTCGAACGCAAGAAAGAAGATAAAAAGCCACTCTTTAATTACTTCCATATGCTGATAAGACGGAATCAAAGAGGGCCATAATGATGATAATGGCATAAAGGGTCAAGAAGGAAAGAGAAAAGGCAAAGAAAACAGGAAGACTTGGGTCATGTCGTCGTGTGACATCATCATCGTCACCGATCATTAACCACTATGGGAACTTTTCAATTCTTTAAAAAAGCACATAAAGCCCAATAATATGCAGGATTGGTAAAAGTCGTTACAACCATTTGTGGTCAAAGCCAATCAGATTTTGCCACAATTTGGTGGGGTCTCGATTGGATGTGATCTGTGGTACTAGTCTCTCGCGAGAATTTTCCATTTTCCAAAGGGTGTTTCGAGTACAGAAAAATCGATAGAGAAATGGGTCTGCTCACCAACAGAGCGGAAAGAAGTGAAATCAAACCTGGAGATCACATCTACACTTACCGGGCTGTCTTCACTTACTCTCACCACGGTACCTATCTGCCTTTAACCTCTGTTCTTCAATGTGGGTTTTTTCTTTGATCATAAAGTTAAGTTCTTTGGTTAGATTAGATGTAAATGGGGTTACTTTATCTTTTGTCTCGCCGTCTTCCGTTTCGTCTCTTGCAGTTAACCAGATTGAAACGTACGAGCAAACCATGTGTCCATTTCGTCTTCTTTGTTGTGTTGTTTACCGTCAGTTCCTTCGTTGTATGGATGGACCTGAAATTGAATTGTGTTCTTTACAGTTCAGAAAGTTTAACCCACTTAATGTTTAGAAAGTCAACCGACTCTTTGAGAGATTGATATGACTCAGCTCCTTGAATTCGATTTCTAGAAAGTTGCATAGTCTAATAGATTTATGCAACTTTATTTATCCAACAAGCACAAGATGCTCAGAGTGTTTTTTTGTACTCTTGATCTTGTCCCTTTTTCAGATCATCAAGTATTTTTCTGACTAACAATTGAGTCTTCCTTTTATGGCAGAGCTGATTGCATTTGTGATATTTAATCTTTTGATTGGGTTAATGCAGAAGCTATAATTTGTATAATGCAGGAATCTTTGTTGGGGGAAGCAAGGTAGTCCATTTTACGCCCAGGCGGGACACAAATTCAAGCTCTGAATCATCTTTAGATTTGTACGACACAATGTACTGTGAGATCTTTCCTGACTGCGGATTCAGGCAGCCTGAGAGTGGGGTAGTCCTCTCGTGCCTGGACTGTTTCCTTAGAAAAGGATCCCTTTACTGCTTTGAATATGGGGTGACTCCATCAGTTTTTCTTGCAAAGTTACGTGGTGGCACATGTACAATTGCGGCATCCGACCCAGCTGAGGCAGTTATCCACCGAGCAATGCACCTTCTTCAAAATGGGTTTGGGAATTATGATATATTCCAGAATAACTGTGAGGATTTCGCCCTTTACTGCAAGACAGGTCTTTTAACAATGGATAAGCTTGGGGTGGGAAGAAGTGGTCAAGCTTCTTCTGCAATTGGTGCACCATTAGCCGCTATCATGTCATCTCCACTGAAGCTGCTAATGCCCAGTCCAGTTGGAGTCGCTACAGTAACAGCCGGGATGTACTGTATGAGCAGATATGCTACTGATATAGGTGTTCGGAGTGACGTGATCAAGGTTGCTGTGGAGGATCTATCTGTGAACCTTGGCTGGGCAGGCTCCCCTGAAGATGAATCCGATGACAATAACGAGGCTTCTGGAAGACTGATGGTGAGATGATGTACATTTAAGTTGGGAAAAGCCATAGATTTGTTGGTAAAAATCTATATATCGAATGACATTTCACTCACAGTTTCCATTAATAAGATATTATTCATGTTAGTGATTCTCTGGTTTCGAAGGTTATCTATATGTATTACCACTACAGATTTATGTATGTACATGCTGAACAAAATTTACGAGCTACATGGTGGTTTGTTATAGGTTGTTGAAATTTGATCCCTGAACTTTTAGTGGATTCTCAAAGCCGTGCAAAGATAAACTTTCTTTGTTCTAAGATCAAGAACTACCTTCATTATGCAATAGCGGATGGAAGTTTGGATTAGTGGATTAAGTTAGTGCCAGGTTATATGCATGATCAAATACAAACAGTTAAGACTGCCAATTTTGATACACTTCTAGTGGTGACATCCTTACAGAAGAACGAGGACAAAGTTTTCTTTCCAGCACATAAGTTCTGCGGCTAATACTCTTTTCTTCCTTATTACAAAGCATAAGAGACTGGCAGATATGTCTGGCGATTCTGTACCGTAATAGCTACTTTAAACAGTATCTACAGGTGTAGTTAAAAACACCTATAGGTCTTTCGTCTCCTTACGACCTTGATTTGATCGAATCGAGTTTTTTACCCGATCTTTATTGGATGGGCTTTTTACTGGTCACAGGCTTGAAATCTGCCTGCTCTGCCAAGTTAATCACCTCATTAGCAATGTCCTCAATTCTCGCTGCAGTTTCCATCAACAAGGACGCCAATGTTGCTAGTGGAAGAACTTCTGTCATTGACAGTACAGTTGTTTTAGTAGTTGTTGCAGTTTTGCTGTCACCGTCGAGTGGTGCCAGTGATTTGGCTGCTGGGTAACAGTTTGGAAGAGATAATAAAGCGTTTTGGAGATCTTTTACTGCATACTGCATCTCCCCAACAGAGAAGCGGATATTTGAAGATTTAGTCATGGTTGCCATGACAGTGGCCGATTCTCTCAAGACATTCGACGCATGGGAACTTAGAGTGATGCAGGCATTACTGAGATGTTTCTTTAGGAAATCAGGTGCCTGTTTTATGTCGGAATTGTTTCCCAGTTAATTACTGTGTCTTCTAACATCATTTGACAACTGAAAAAAAGATAAATTTAAGAAGGTGTACCTCAAATTCCGAGTTCATGGAACTATTGATGGTTCCAATACAATAACCGCAGCCACGCAAGGCGGAACCAACCTTGAGATACTGTTTCCATGGATGTCTATAGCTGAAACGGCCATGTGCAGGTTCCCATCTAACAAAATTGGCCTGTTCAATTCGCAAGTTGACACTTTTGTTACTGGTAAATTCACTCGCGTATTGACTAGTGAAAAAGTTGGATTAGTTCACTGACCAGAGATTCCTCAGCTGCCTTTGAGTTAAGCACACATTTGTAGCGCTCCATTTTCTTGCTAGAATCATCGTCGCAGTTGTTTGTGAAGTACATAACAACACATCCTGCAAATGGAAGTTAACAAAAAGATTACATCTTGAATCAGTTCTGATGACAATTTATGTAGCTGGTTCTGGTTTGACATACCATACAAGGAATCAGCCAACTTTTCCAGGTTAGTGTGGATCAAACTGTGAAGCTCATCGCCAGCCCACGTTGGGCAGAAGAACATGGTTATCATAATACACAAGGAGGCACCAATAGCAATTGTGGATAATCTTTGGTGAGCCAATTCAAACAATTTATCCACCCGATAACCGGATATTGAAACTAAGCTGAAGGTGAGTATGAAGATCATGGCACCATAGTCAAACCGGGATTTAATAGATGGAATAAATCGGGAAAACGTTGCAGCAGAAGCTGTTATGGAACAGAAGTGTACGGATTGAAGTCAAGAACCATCCACGCAACAATAGCCAAAAGTAATAAGAGAGAAAATATAGGAATTTGGGCGCACGTGACTCTGACTCACCTAGTATGAACACTGACATTCCAAGAATTATAGGTTCAAACTCATCTCCTGAATGACTTGCAATCCAATGTATCCCAAGGCCTAGTGACCCAGCCAGAAAAGTTCCTGTTACTCTGTTAATACACTTGCATAGTGTTGCTCCTGTAACAAAGATGATAACTTGATTAGTTATGTCCTAGGGGGATATGGACTTTTGCGACTTATATCCTCGGATCCTATATGGTACTGCTAGCCTTAACATTGATAGATTCAAAGTACTAAAAATGCTCAAATAGAAGTACACAAGGAACTTATAATACTGACCCACAGTGTACTCAAAAACTACTACTACGGTCATGATTGCCCACATCGCATTTCCTCCAAAGCCATCATACAAAGGCCTCGTATAGTAGAAAAGTGAGACGAGAGAAAGTGCCAACCCGACTTTGAGACCATGGATAACCTTTTTAGGCTCAGCCACTCCTAAATTCCAAGCCTTTTCCAAGAAGTTTCGAATCCTGCAAATTGGTTCTTTTAGCACAAATTGTAGAGCCATCCAAACTCTGTGAAATGCTCCTGATTCTGGCGTCAGTATCTCCTTCTCCAATGTCCCATCATCTACACTTATCTTCCATTCCAACTTGTCTGATGCTTCCTTTCCCATGGGGAATTTCCTAGAGAAATGCAGAGAGTGATCAAGAATCAGGCTTTGGCCACACTATCTGAGGTGTTTGGAACTTGTACGGTTTGCTAATAGGTCCAAAACTTTCCGTACAATTACTTTCAAGTACAAAGGTTAGTAATTGAAAGTTCAGTATCATAAATGTGAAAGATTGCTGCTTGAGCGCTTTCGTTGCTAATCACCTGCCTAACTGCCTAGAGTCGAGCATTTCTTTATAATGCAACATCTGGTGCGTATATTTTTTTATTCTAGGACAATTGTATGTGATAAAGAGGGTCGTGCAATAAACTTCCTGGGAATCTTTGGTAGATAAAATTAACCCTTACGGTACATTTGACTATACACTAGTGCACAAAGATATGGTATTCAATGGCTTGTTTAATGCCATTAGGACACCACAAACAGAAAATATGATAATGTGGCTCATAAAAACATATTCAAAAACCCCTGGAAAGCTTTGCCATTTGTTCCTTGGGATAGGAGTAACAAGTTGAAACATCACAAAGTGCACTAGATGTTCTTTCCAGCCCTTGTATGCTTACGTGAAAACTTATTAATCGGATGTATTAAGCATTTCCATACTATCCTTCATAGCTATGTTATATTATTGTTAGGAAAAAATTTGTGATCGAAGATTACTAAATATCAATAACTATAGAACCTACAAATAATAAAGATAATATTATTTATTATATACTAAATAATAACTATATAATTCATCAGATACAAAACATAAGAGCAATCATTTTATACTGAAAACCATATCTCTATATTCATAAAAATCGAATGCATACGATTCTTTCCACATCTGCTGACGAAGTATATGTTCGTTTCACTTAAGAAGCACGTAGTTTCAGTTAACTAGCTGATATTACGTTGACCACATGATATATTAATGGTAATATAAAGATATCGAAGATAAAGAGCGGCTGAATATCCCGAGCCGTACTATCACCTGCTAATTAAGTAGTCTGCAAATAGGGTTCCACATAAGTGGGGGGAGAGAGAGAGACCTAATTTTAGGTCCATTTAGAGAAGATAGTTGGTAAGTGACCTATAATTATAATGTTTAGTGCGGTATGTAAACCCAAGGTGGGATGACATGAATTCATATTTACTGGTTGTCTTGTCCAAATTTAGGTCACGATTTTACGTCTTCGCAAACTAAGTGACATTATTATATGTAGAGATTTAGTGTTAGCAATTAACTTGTCGTTAGGCATTAGCAACTAAAAAATTTGGGATATAAAGCTTTTCAGGAGATGGGGTTGCTTAGAAAAGCTTGAAAAGCAGTCCCAACTATCAGATTTGGTGGATTGATACCTCATTCACTCCGACCGAGTCCCCTCCACCAAACTCTCATCCCTGTCTCTTTCTGATCGCCTCCACAAAACTCCCATCCTTGTCTCTTTCACGTCACCTCCTTCCCAGTAAATTGAAAAACCACTGCCAAAGTATGACACATAACCAACCTAGGCGTTAATTTGCATGCTTCTGTTGTACGGATTATAAGCTAGACAACAGATCCAGATATTACCAGCTTACGTGTAATGTAGGAGTACGAATGAAATGTCAAACATGTCTGGTTCTAGTTTTGAGGTTAAAAGGTTTCCCTCACCGTGGTGATTTCGTCAGGTCCAATAAAGGACTAAAAAAAGAGACACGAGTACACGCAATAACCTATTGAGGTGTCTTTACCAGATTGCGAGTTCGTGCAAAGCCACACGAAGCCATGAATGTACCTCTGCAATGCATGCCTTTCAGCTAATAGTTTTATTTGTAGTTTAGTGATAACTAATTCAAGGTATTATTTATTTTGTATATTTTTAGGATTGAGAATTCTCTTTCCAATTTTACGGCATCCAACTATATTCAATATCCAAAACGATGTTGCTTTGGTCATTTGACAGGGCTGGATAGTCTCTAAACTCACGTCCGATAGCCAAAAAAACATTGTTTTGGGCATTGAAAAGGGTAAAATTAGATTAAAGATCTGAACTTTATGTATAGATGTATATGATAAAGTACATGGGATAATTATACATAGCTAATAAAATTATAATGAGATTAAAATTATGAGAATCATATAGCATTTATATATTATGATTATCCTTAAATTATTCTTAGTCATTGTTCTATTAAGAATAGATATTAATATAATGTAAAAAGACTAGTACAAGTTTTGTTTTCCTTATAAAATAAGTAATTGATCTCATAGACTAAAGCATAATGATACTTAAAAAACATATAGGTGCTTGTTAGAGTAGAGAACAAGTTTACTGAATAAACCCAACATGAGAAATCTATTTGGAACACTACTTGTATGTCTATGAAATTTCATAAACATACAAATAATGTTCTAAATGGATTCCCATGTCAGGTTTGTTTAGTAAACTTGTTTTCTAACAAGTACCTACACGTTTGTTTAAGTATTTTCATACTTTAATATATGAGATCAACTACTTCCTTCATTAAAAAAAACAAAATATTTGCTAGTCTTTTTACGTTATGTTAATATCCATTTTTAATAGAACAATTACTAGGAACAATTTAGGGATAATACATAAATGCAATATGAATTCATAATTATAATCTCACTATAATTTCATTTGTAATATATAACTATCACATGGACTTTATCGTATAAATCTAAACATGTTCAAGATATAAAGAATTCTTTTAAATAATTGTCACTAAACTACAGCGAAAGCAATTGGCTGTAGAGCATAAACCAACAATCTCCCACGTGTACTAACCCAATCGTTTAAGTATCTCATACCATATTACCATATGATGATTATACTATTGCTAGGATAGTAGCTTAATGAGAGAATTCTACAAGATTCTCTATAGTAAGCACTTGCTTATATCTTACATCTTTCATCTCAATTATCATCATAATTAAGAAAATTTTGCCTAAATACATCCTTGAATCTTTGATGAGACCTTAACTCCCTTTGCATGCCAAATGGCTCTAATGTTCCATAGTACATTACTGTCTTAAAAAATGCAAGGAATTATATCAAGTTTATTAAAGAATTTACTGATCCAATTAATCATTTTCACTACATGAAAAATGTATTTTGGCTTAATTATCAACCTTTGCCAAATTGAAACCTTTCCAATCTTGTACGATATTGTTCTTAAGTAAAATAAACCTTAATTAGGATTTACTTCTAAAGCAAATATCCTTATTTACTTGAACTCATATATAGAGTATTGAATATCTTTAATACTTTACAAGTATCTGATATCTCAAATACTAAACTTTTTTAATACATTATCTATGTACTTAAACTTAGAATAGGTGAACAACGTCCAATCTATCTCTATAGATCTTATTCCCATAATTAAATTGTTACCTTTTCCTATCCAACAAGAGTTGTTCTTGGATAACTATGTTTTCAACAATTTAAAAATTATAATTATTGTTCTCCATAAGCAATATGTCTCTATATACTCCTACTGAAGAAGAAAACTATACTCTTACTAACCTTCTTGCAGATAGATAAATTTACAATCATCTCCAAAAACAAACTTTTTGAATTAATTATGAAAGTGAATATTTCAATATATCGTAGCCTTTCAACTATACATCAAATGTACCAATGAAGGCAATAGTTCTAATTGGATGTATTACCATGAGATTTGAACTTTTCAAATTTTCTCTTACTCCTACTACTTATCTTGAGAACCATTCTTCTATAAGTATAAATTATAACAAACAATTTGGATAATAGGTCTGTAAGATTATATCCAAAGACTTGGCATTTCATATCTAATATAAAATCTTACTAATTGATTAAATTGGAATTATTGAAGGTAAGTTATTGTACTAGGCATCTCTATAGAATAAATAATATTGCATCATACAATATCTCATATTGTTTTTTCCTCCTTACAAGAATCCATAATTTTATGGAATTTTATTATGAAGGTATTCACTAAAGAATCCCATTCCCTATAAATAACCGAAAATTTAAAAACTCACCACAACGATATCATCAAAGTACTTCAGCATTCTCCATACTTAATTTCTACTTAGATTTAAACAATTTGATATTTTCAAAATTTTAAATAATGATTTCATTTAATACATATGACCATATCACATAGTCATTAGTAATCTAATGAAATATAATTATCATCCTTATATGAATTGTTATTCCATCTAATACATCACATGTATAAATTTAACAATTCAATACCATCATCATCCTTTCACCAAAGGTTGATTTTGTCATTCTTTAACTTGACAAGTTTCATACGATTCATAATTATAAGGATATACATATCTTTGTATGTAACTTTATGATTCTCATTTTGTTAATTTAACCAATATGGCATAAAAGAATATTCTCGGTTATCCAACTTTGTGTTCTTGCCATTTATGTTAAGCATAAGTCTCCTTTGATTCAACACATACAAACTATTTGTATAAAATTGGATCGACTACTTTTACTTAAGAATCTATCTCTTATCATGCTTTGAACTTTATAATAATGTTAAATCTAAATTCAGTATCAAATACTCATACGCATAAACTAGAAATACATATGATCTCTATCGTATCTCGTATAGGCAAGAAAAGTCATGCAGTCATTTTCTTCTTATGACAACTATTATCATACTATCACAAAGCCTTTAATTGATGTCCATATTTATGCTTTTAGTAGGCTAAAATAAGTCAAACAATTTCATCAAAGTACTATACCTTTTTGCTCTACTCCATATAACCTCTTGCATTTTGCTATCATGATATTGACATACATCTTACATGTTGTCATTAAAGTTTATGAGACATTAATCAATTCAAAATGTCAATACATTTTATCATCTATATGATTTTGACATTTTTCTGAAACTTTGTCACCGAATCCTTAATAGGGATTATAACGTAATAGACAATTAATTTTCTATCTAACTTTTGAGAACTCTTCTCAAACATATCTTATGTCCAAGAAATTGGGTTTACTAACTTAGTATCAACTATACTAAATAAGTTAAATTTCACTCAGAACAAAATATAAATGTAAGAAAAGCAAGAAATTAATTATATGTCATGACTACGAAATTAAATTAGGACTTTAATCATGTATTTGGTTACTCCCACTATTTTATTTGAAACAATAGCCCTCACTATTATTCGGAAGGATTACTCTAATCTTTTTAGTGGACTAGGATCCGATTCAAATATAGTTGATCTTGAGTTTGCTCAATAAACCAACTAAACTTAAATTAGGTAGATAACAACTTTATCAATCACATCTCATGTGACTCCTAAATTCGTTAATTGACAACTCTTGTCAAAACATATCTTATATGTCATTCCTAACCCTGCCTCTAAATTCATGTGATCATAAGTTTGCTCATCCAAATCATACAAATTTAGTTTAAGTAGAATCCGATATCATAAGATTAAACATGTTTGGGTTAAAGCGACCTTGATTTTGCTCAACAAGCCTATAATAAACAGAACTCTAATTTATTCTTATAATAATGGAAGACAACGATCGCGTTCTCATTGTGTACTCAATATTTTAACATGGGATTTTAACTTCATTCGTCTCATCAAACACAAATAGTATGTTTATTATCACACATATAAAACATTCAATTTAATAAGCATCGTATATATATGTATATATATATCAACCATATAAATAAAGTACGCATCTTATGCATTTATAATCAAATTATATGAATAAAGCATCAACTTTCGTTTGATTCAAGTTATTGATCTCCATAATCTACAATAATATTTCCAACTCCTTAGAAAAATTAAATTAGATCGAACTCATTGATTCCTAAATGAATTAAATTCTTATTCCAAATAGAAATTTAGTTTGATTTGAAAACAATTTTCAAATCTAATTGGAAATTATTTCCAATTATCTTAACTCCTTTAATCAAATTTAATTGAAAACAATTTTTAATAAATTATTTTTCTTAGTTACTATAATTTAGAAAAATTCATTTTCAAAATTATATAAGAAATACTTTCTAATCCAATTAGAAAATTATTTCTATAAGTCCTCTATAAGTCAAAATTATATAAGAAAAGTATATTTTATGTCCTCTATAAGTCAAAATCTTATCAATTAAGTTTCAATTCCTTTTTAATTCATTATATGCGAAAAAATTTTCAACTTCCTGCTATATTCCTATTTAGACAATTACCGCCACTACAAGAAAAATTGCCAATGGCGACGGAATATTACCGACAGTATGGAAATCGTCGAAAATACCGACCGAAAATGCTTACCGTCGCCAAATTTGGTGATCTATTGCGACGGAAAAGAAGTTGTTGATGATTTTTACCAACAAACATTTCGGTCGGTAATGGCGTCGGGAAAACACATCGGATTGACGCCCTTCATTTAAACCAAAACGATGTTGTTTTGATAACTGATTAAAACACTCAGAACTCCTTTCTTCTCTCCACGCACGCTTCTCCCTCCTTTCTTCCTCCTTCTCTCCTCCATTCTTCCCCCAACAGACTGTCCCCTCCATTCTTCCCTGATTCACTACTGACGCTGACGGCCACCATTTGTTGTCGTCACTTTCATCGTCTCCTCGTGGTCTTCGATAGGTAAGTGATCGTCGGCCTCCCTCATTCTCCGATGTAGTGAATAGGTTTTAGTTTTTTTGGTTTTATATGTAAATTTTTTCTTGTATTTATATTTAAAAACAAATGTTGATTTATATTTAAATGTTTATTGTTATAAATGGATTTATATATTTAAATCTTGTCATTTAGAGAGAGATGTAGGTAGCCGCATGCAATAGGAGGTTAATTAGTTTGGGTTTTTTCTATTTTTCAGTTATCTTATTTTATGTTGTTTATATTAAGGAAATGTCCGATTTAAGTTTAGGGGAGGGAATTAAGTAGTTATACATCTAAATTTTGTTATAATTAATTTAATAGGGAAAAATAATAGGAAAATTTTTAATTTCTAAAGAATATTGAATGAGCTAATTTATTTAATTTTGGTTGTTATATGATTTGATTTGTTTAGATAAATAGTTATGAGCTTTGATGGTTAAGTAAATTTTTATTCTTTTATTAATTTTGAAAGTACATACATTATTTGCACCAAGGAGCTTTTTGTATAACTTAGACATACAATTAAGTAAGAAGTGAAGTCTTTTTAAGCAATTTTAAGCATCCTACTAAAAAAACTAATGTGAATAAGTAAGTATAAAATAAATTCAGTTAAATGGCTTTAAACAAAGTAAACACTTTGAAGTTA
>JANKYE010000005.1:4021085-4031800 GCA_032467995.1 Erythroxylum dillonii | reverse complement strand
GAGACTCAGACGTATCTTGAAGCGGTGGGTGGTAGGGACCGTCGTGGCAGGATATTCGGCCTAGGTTCATATGCAAATACATGCTATTTGCAATCTTCAATGTCCAGTACAGCTGCGTCTACTACGCCAGTGAACAACAACAAAGTCATCGAGCTTCGGGCTACAGTGCAAACATTGATGGACAAGATAACTCATTTGAAAGAGGAGCGGATGAAAGAGCAAGATCAACGGATGAGAGAGCAGATGGCTCGCATGAGAGAGGAGATGGAACAGTTGAAAGGAAAGTCTAAAGACGACCCTCCGCGATCACCAACACCATAGATACTCTAACTCGTTATGTTTCAATCACGAAGATAAGAATTTATGTACGCTTTTATGTGTTTATTATCAAATTTGAATCAATATAAATTTTTTTAATTATATATCATCATTTAATTTTTTGATTACACAAATTATATATATATACAAATTAATTTTGTATGTATAGATTAGAGAAAACTCTGGCATGTTACAAATGTCTTCAAAGCTATTCCCGACGGAATTCTAGAAACCGTCGGTGTAGACATATTAACATTACCGACAGAAAATGCTTTACCGTCGGTGATAACAAATTTATTTTAGCGATGGAAACTCACCAACGGACATTTTTCTGTCTGTAAAGCTATATAAGCCGTTGTCATTCACCGACGGCAATGTTCAAATTTTCCGTTACAAATATACCAACGGAAAACAAACCGTCGGACTATTTTGTCCACCAAATACCGACGGAAAGTTTCCGTCGGTGTCTCACCGACAGAAATGTTAACCCACATTCGTCGGTAATATATACTGACGGCCGTATTCACGACGGTTGTGGCTGATAGCAATTTTCGTTGGCATTCATAATTTTCGACGGAACTATCTACGTTGCCGACGGAATATTCCGTCAACAATTGGGTTATCTCTTGTAGTGCGTTGATTATTCCAATACCCCATTGTGTTGTTTTTTGATACTCCTGATGAACATGCAAATTCATTTGAGTTAAATTTGTGATGAATAAGATATTAGAAACTTGTGATTGTTTTGAATAATTGTTTGTCCAAAATATGTCATTAATTTAAACTATCTTGCGCATAAAAGTTAAAAAACGTGTAACTAATTATTCAATATTTTGATATTCTTTCTCGCCCTAATCTTCAAAAGTAGAACGTTGACTCTGCATCTGTCTATTTTTATCTTGGATTACGATATTTCTTTCTCAACATAAACAGAAAAAAGGAAAGTCAAATTCGGCCACATTGGTCCTTTATTCCGGCTGAAGAAGACTGTAAGAACTTATATACCAGTTGTCACCATCGCGCTCTACTGATAGGTTTTGTCTTCCAACTTTCTGATTAGAATCATTTTCCACATTAATGACCAAAGAACGATAGATTACTTCATACTTAAATTTGAAACATTAATTGAATTAAGTGTCAATTATGAAAAAACTCAAGTCTTACTTAATTTTATAATTACATTATGAATTTAAAAAATGATAATTAAATATTTAAATATTTATTTTTTAATTTTATCCCGATATTAGTATCTCTTGTTAGAAAGTGCCTAATGTTGTTAGAAAGTGTCTAACTTATTCCCAAAAGTTAGCTCAAGAGGAGGAGGTTTGCATACTATTATAAACTCTTGAATGTCTTTGTAATTGTCCGATGTGGGATTCCTGACACACCTCCCTCAGTTCAGAGCAGGACTGGACATTTGATAGACATATTGACAAAGGGACATTACCGGACACCTCCCCAAACCATTAAAACAAACTGGCTCTAATACCATATTAGAAAGTGTCTAATTTACTCCCAAAAACTAGTTCACGAGGAGAAGATTTGCACATTATTATAAATTCTTAAATGCTTTTGTAATTGTCTGACGTGGGATTATTGAGTAAAAAATCTTATAGGATATTTGGTTGATGGGAATATATTATTAATCATAATTTTTTATTTCTTATTCCATACTTTATTTCTATACCAACTAACCAAGTGAATCTTTTCCTTCAACCAAAAGCAACATCTTATTCCTTGAGGGAGTGATTAACGATAAATGTCCGTAGACCGGACCACGCCATAACCGCTGATAACGGTGTCGTATTTGCTAGGAAGAAAATTTATTGAAAAGCAGTTGGTTAGTCCAAGTTCTAGACGCCAGACTTGGGCTTGAGAGATAGATAGTTGAAGCACAACCTGTTCCTAGTTATCCCTAAATCAATCAAAATCATAATTACAATCGCCATTATCCATCCAGCTCCAACGAGAGCCTTGTGTAATACATTATCTTTTTTCTTCTTCTTCTTCTCTGTTAATTTGAATTTTTGGCGATGGCGAATTTGTACGTGAAGGCGGTGCCACCGGCGGATCTGAATCGGAACACTGAGTGGTTCATGTACCCAGGTGTTTGGACAACCTACATACTGTTGTTGTTCTTTGCTTGGCTTCTCGTTCTCTCTGTCTTCGGTTGCTCTCCTGGGATGGCTTGGACTATTGTTAATCTCTCTCACTTCGCTGTACGTTTTCTTCTCCGATTCTCGATCTTTCTAGTTCAGGGTTTTGATTTGGGACTCTGTTTTGCCAATTTTACATGTCCGGTGTGTGCAAGCTTAAAATTTGTTTTACTTATTGTTAGTATTGCTTCACTGTAGCAGGGATTAATATCATCCACTGGTTAGTACTTGCTTTATTGAGTAGTGTATGTTCTAGGATGATTTGTCGGGATGATAGGATTGATCTATTACCACATTTTTTTCCTTAAATGGGTATATGTGGTTTTTATCTATATGTATCGTATCTGCTTTTTGGCTGAGATTTCCCTCCAAATTTGGACTTGGTAATTCTTGTTGTTTGCAATAGAATGATTGCTTTTAATTTTTAGTTGTTTGTATTATTCTTTTCCTCTGTAGTTCCACTTATTTTCTTTTAATTAGGTGCTACATGGACTTTAAGTGGTTTAGATAGTTGATTTGCCACCAGGAGCATAAAGTGACCTGCAATCCTGTTGTTCATGCAAATGCGATAAGAACCTTGAACAAATTGCAGTAAAAAGTAGCATCGTAGACATACATGAAGTTACCAAAACCATGTCTTTGGAATCTCCCAAGTGAGACAATCTGAAGTGTTTAGGTGAAGCATATTCTTCCTCTTTTCCGATTTTCTAGTCTCTGATTTCAAAAGTCAAATCTCCACATCCGCTCGTTAATGTCTCGCCTTTTTCGACCTTTTGCCTTATTGGTATGAACTATAATTGGCTCGCATGTAGCTAGTTTAGGTGATTTTTGCTTGGCGCAGAAAATTCTTTTCTGATTGTTCTTCTGAATTAATCTGCACTGCTAAAATAAGTAAGAAGTTAAAATCTATTATTTAACACCAAGCATAACTATGTTGGTGTCAGGCTAGTTCTGCCATTCATAACTGTTATTTGTAGATTTTCAGATTTTCTCTTTAACTTATCATTAGTAGTTTTTCTTGCTTTGATTATACCGTGAATTGTCCATAAGGAAGGCATTTTGCTTTACAATTACAAAAGTACTCAAGCTATTTGTTCTTTTAAATGTTTAGTTTGCTCTGATTTTTTTATTGCTTCACAATTAGATGAACCCTGATTTCTTCAGATCACATATCACTTCTTTCACTGGAAGAAAGGAACCCCATTTGGAGATGATCAAGGTATCTATAATGGGCTAACTTGGTGGGAGCAGATGGATAACGGGAAGCAGCTTACACGCAACAGAAAGTTCTTGACTGTTGTACCCGTGGTGCTGTAAGTTTCCAGACTTGAATTTGTTTGTATGTGTCTGCATCAATTCCAGTTTCATCTATTTTCTTGGTCATACAATGGTTGTTTATTTCTTTGCAAGAAAACATTTATTCCACTCCATCCATGTATACTTTAATATGATTACCTGTTTCAAATTGTCACCCGAGTGAGTTGACATCATAAATTCTAATGGATCAAGGTAACTATTCATTCTGGTATAAGTAGACATTATCGGTTCCTCAACTGTGAGAATATGCCCCTTCAAACATGTTGAATGCTGAGCTGTTTTTTTTGGATCACTTGTGAAATTAGTGTTTAATAACATGTCTATTGACTGGAGTTCTGCAATTATTTGCATGATGCTTTTCCTCAGCTTTTGGCCTTTGTTGGTATCTAGTTCTAAACCGATTATCACATTTCAAACTTTAATTATGATCTGTGTTATGATTTCTTTTCTTTTTTCTGGGTTTAAATTTAAATTTGACGTATTGGGCTCTTTCTATTGTATGATCTAACAATTATTTCCACCCATCTTGAGATGACCGATCATATACTGTTCGATAGTTATGAGATTGAATCTCTCGATGATGTTGTATGGGATATCTTAGCTTTCCTTGTATCCAATAAGCGATGATAAAGTGGTGTTTCTTTGCTCATTAAGATTAGTGCTATATCTTTAGCTATGAAAGCATGGTTTTGGTCTAGCTCTCTTCCCATGTATAGGGGGTAGATAAATGTTGTGAACATTTCTTCTCAAGAGTAAGAGGAATGGTGAGGGTAGGGATGACAATGGGTTAGACCGGGGTTGGTCCCCCTAAGGCCTGAGCCAAGCTCAAAAAAAATTGGCAGGCCCGAACTCGTTTGCCCTTCAGACATATGCAAAAAGCCCAAAGCTTGTTGGACCAGATTTGGGCTTTTCTGGCCTGAGCCTTATCTGAAGCTATATATAGGGATATTTTGGTTTGGGCGCCCTTGGGCTCAAATTCCCACTGGTCCCTGTCAAACTGGGCCATTTTGCCATCAGGTCTAGGACAACTTTATGCTAATACAAAGAACAGGGCATGAGAAAAGTTCTGGGTATTATCTGGACGACTGTATAAAGGACTATAGCTCATAACTGTTCCATTGCTTCTTTGAATTAGAATCTGTTTAATTGTTTAACTTGTATTTTTCTGCTAATCTCTTCTCTAGTGTCAACCAGAGCATTGTTTGTCTCTAAAGTGTGGGCACTTTAGATTTACAACAATCTGAGAGTTCGGCTCTATGCATGGATTGTCCAATTGAGTATACACTTACATTTCCCTCTTCTGCCAGGTACCTGATAGCGTCACATACGACTGATTACCAGCATCCGATGCTCTTCTTCAACACTCTTGCAGTGCTGGTGCTTGTTGTTGCTAAATTTCCAAATATGCACAAGGTCCGAATCTTTGGAATCAATGCGGATAAGTGAGTTGGGAATAATGTTCAAACTGATTTACATGGTCTAAAACCCCTGATCCTTCAGCTGTTCTGGTTAAAGGTTATATGTTGTATAGAAATCAGAACTGGAAGGATATTAGATATGTAATGTTTTTGTGCGGACTACTTGTAGAAGCCATGTCGTAAACTTGGAACAAGTGTATCCGAGTTAATATCTGTACAGTGGGAAACTGCTATAATCTGCTTCTGGGTTTTCACATACAGCTTTTACTGTCTTGGTGGCTTATGACAATGTTATGCGATCACAATCACTTTGATTACAACAATACTTTTTCTTCTTTGGTCAGTCCCCAATCTAAGGATGTCTTCAGTCTTCTCCTTTTCGAAGGCCAGCTTGATGACAAGTTATTAATCGAATGTCCATAACATTGTATTGGACTTTGTCCAAGCTATGCATGGTAGATTTTATAATCATCTTTTCCTGAACATAACAAGGTTTTATGAGCCGTAAAGCTTTGAGAAGTTAGGCATCGTAATCTTATAAAGTGTCGAAGCCGCGATTCTGCGGCAAGTTTTTTAGATACTTAGATCTACGTCAAATAATTAGTAAACACATAAACTGGTTTGGACAGTAAAATGGTACTAAAAGCACTAAATAACCAAGCAAAAGCTGTAATGATCAAGTTTCAGAAGGAATAAAAGCTAATCACTCACTTAGATTAAGACCAGTCCATCATCAACGAGTGGAATGTTGACGTGACTGGAGTTCGACTAAAGTTGAGTATGTAATAATTAAAAAAGGCACAGTGAGGACCGGAATCGGAAAGAAACGAAGAAAAAAAGGTGCTGCCAGTCTTCATCAACTAAAGTGAGAGGAAGAGAAAAGCAAAACCTAAGCTACCTACACAAGAGGGTCCAGCAATGAATGGTTGCCATGGAAGAAGAACATCCAATGCATGGCCCATTTATCTGAATGATAATGGTCCGTGGAGGAACTAATAGTATCTTTTCACAGTTGAAGCATAACCTTTTGCCCAACTCGTGGATTACTGAAAATTGTAAGAGACAAGAAGCACTTCAGAAGTATGGCTGCGAGACATTCGAATCCCTTGGCTCCTTTTGGCCAAAAGGTATTTTATGTATGTGACACATTTGGACACACCATGTTGATACAGGAATAAGAACAACCTAAAACTTGATATTAAAAAACTAAGCAATCTTACGCGTAGTCCCATTAGCCAAATATGGTCACCGCTTGAAGCAATGGAGGATACGGCTGAGAGAGATCAGCAAACAGCGCAACAAAGCTGGAGTTTCACCAAGCTCACTCACCTTCATGCGATGCATTCGACAGAATAAACTAAACATTTTCATGTATTGGATGGGATTCGATAAGTGGAGTAGATAATCTCGTTAGTACGCTCGTCCAGAGGAATGTTAGGCGGTCCCGCAGAGGAGGGCTTGTCAGATTTTTCAAAGTCTCTCAAATATAAAAAGTGAGATGGATATATTGTTGACAAAGGTGATGAAATAACGTTATGGTTTGTTCTCTACATTGGTTGGTTTACGATTTCTTATTAAAAGAAATAGGTGAGCTTTTGGTTGGAGCAGGTAAACTGGTTTTTGCAAGTGCAGAATTGCTGGATTGTCTTGTAACTGCGCTTGGAACTTGGAAGTCGTAACTATACGATGCGTGGAAACTGAAGCAAAGCAAGCTCAATTGAATTGAAATTTTTGTGTAGATGGGACATGTCGAATTTGCACTTGTTCCACGAACTTGCAATGATGACAGGAAGAATCTCATCAACTGACATAGATAACAATGTCAGACCTGACATTCATTTTTATTTTTATTTTGAAGATAAGTTAAACGCTACATGCCAAGGATACCATCGAGTGTAACCAATCCACAATCTATCATGCAAATCGGCATAAATTCTGTCGAGGAACATTGTTCTTTTGAAATGTCTAAATATTAGGCTCATTCCATACAACAAAATCCAACTGAGGCAACTCAGATAACACATGATACTGTGCAGGTGTTCTATTCTTGTTAGAAGAATTTAGAGAAAATCCAGACCTTTATTTTCTATTCTCTTCACACAATTAATGTACTTTTCCTAAGAACCCCGTTTTTGAAGCCAAACCAAATAAAGCTGCAGCTTTTATACACTGCTTAA
The DNA here is from genome assembly GCA_032467995.1 of Erythroxylum dillonii. Taxonomy (NCBI): domain Eukaryota; kingdom Viridiplantae; phylum Streptophyta; class Magnoliopsida; order Malpighiales; family Erythroxylaceae; genus Erythroxylum; species Erythroxylum dillonii. The sequence continues at coordinate 4,024,414 of JANKYE010000005.1, read as the reverse complement.
AGAGTACAGAGAAGAAAAAATATATATCTCTATATATATATAAAGCAAAGAAAGCATATGTATCCTATATATGTTAGCCCTCCTGAACAATTCTCGACAAGTGATCATTTTCAAAAAGAGAAGAAGAAAGAAACAAGACGAACCAGTTTCTCCAACCACTTATCAAGATTTTCCTTCCGTTACCACGATCCACCACCAAGCATACCATTCCAGTATCCACCTGATGTGCCTTGTTCTTTCTTTTGATCAACTTCGTTTGAACTGGAAAGCTGTTTCATGTCTCCAAAAGGAAACGAAAAATTCCTTCCTCCATTTTCCTGATGACCACCGTACCTATTTCCAAGGCCAAGCCCATCAACAGAAAAACTGAGACTTGGTTTAAACTCTAGAGGGAACCCTGAAGAATACAGTGCGTTTGAATCGGGCATCGGTGATGGGATGAAAGAACTCAGACTCCTAGAAGTGATTCCAGACCTTAACAGCTCGAGAGCTGAAAGATGAGGTGAATTGTATGAAGCGGAATTGTTATGATGGTCGTCTTTGTTGGTTTCAGCTTTTGGGACTTCAACGTAATGAGGTATCATACCTTGAGCTGGGAACCCCAGATTAAGATCTTGACCTTCATGGGTAGTTTTAGGGTTTTGATGAGAAGAAAACTGGGAGAGGGTTGGTGGATTTAAATCAGGGATCTTTGCTGAAGCTGATGATGATGCTGCTAATGAAGAAGATCTTTTGTTCTTTCTTGAACCTCCACCTACAGGAACATTTCTTAGGGACCCTCCTTCAGTCCAGTACCTTCTACAAGTTTTGCAGAAGTACCTTGGTTGTGTAAGACTGTAGTTGTTGTAGTAACAAAACTTGGTGTTGGTTGAGTTACATCTCGGACAGTTCAATTGCTCTGGAGGCCTTGGTTTCTTCTCTAGCCCAGGCCTTGCGCAAGCATTAGATCCTATTTCTTCCATAGGTTTTGCCAGTTTAATATCCTGCAAACCCTAGAGTGAGAGACAGAAATAGAACAAACCACTATGACATAAAAGCTTTAATCAGGACCATCAAAGTTCAAGCCTTTAGCAAAGTTTCAAGAGCTAGCAACTCGATCATCCAAGCAAGTTCGCTTCCTAATCGTTTTCAGAATCTCTAGACTGACTTTCTATAAAGAAGAGCAAAAAGTTAAGAAAGAAACAAATGATAATAACAAATCGAAACTTTTCCCTCCTCCTTTATCAGTTCTCACATAAGCAAAAAGGTCAAGAAAGTAAAAGTGCAGAGCTTTCATGGTCTCAACAAACAAATTAAACTTTAACCTCCACCATCGACGAACATCTGAAGGATAGAGAACAAAAGAGAGAAAGAAAAGTGAAAAGAGACAGAAACTAAACCAATCTCTTAAAAATAAACAAGCAGAGTACGATCCATGTTAACCTTTAAAGTTCTGAGGTAGAAAGCCTCGGAGACTGGCCACTAGGATAATGAATTAGCAATCAAACATCAAACCCACCTGTGGCCATGGAGCAGCATCCATGTTCAGAAGAGAAAAGCAAATGATGACTTCAGAGAGAGAGAAGGAGAGAGAGAGAGATAGAGGAGTGTTCACCTCGTTTGTCCACAGCTGCTCTTTAGTGCAAGAAAGAATGTTTTAGATTTGATTGTGTGATGGCTTTATGCGCTGGACTCACTTTATGAAGATTAAAATGTAGGTAGTGGAACATATCTACGAGGCGGAGGGAATTCTTTTTTGTTTGATATCAGCAATTTTCTACAATAGTTAAATTGTTGTGAGTGGAATAATGAGTGTGTATGTACTGTGGTAGGTTTCATCTTTTTGACCTTATAATGGCAAAGTCTTGATTCTTGTTCTTCTCCTGTTACAGTATTTAGTTGTTGCTTTTTTTTCCCCACATGAACACACATGAAGAAAAGTGTAGGGTTTTGTTTGGCCTATCAGTAAAAAAAGATGGAAGATCTCATTTCTCTTTTTCTTGTTTAACTCCCTCTCTGCAATTCGTCAAAAGATACTTTCTTCATGTGTGACAAGCTTTTTCGTGCTTTTGGAGGCAACTTCCTATGCTTTGCTTCCTTTACAATTAAACCATATGATGACCCTCCGCCATTTACATATACATATTTGTACGATGAAACTGGAGAACTGTGTAATATAGTAGTTAAATTATTCAAATATTATATAATATGATACGTATGTAACTAGAAATCGTTGATTCAGCACTCCTTCAATACTAATATAATATGTATATAGTAGAACTTCTTTAAATTGGTACTCAGTAAATTAATAAACTCTCTGAAATAATATTTTTCTCCGGTTTTAACTTGGGCAAGTTGAAAATTTAACAAATTTCTATAAGATAATAAGATAATATATTTTTAAAATACCTCTATGTAAATATAGGATTCCATTAATATCATAAATCAATAATTATATAAACTTATACAAATATAACTAAGACAATTTATTGAAATATAATTATAGTTTTGTTTGTTTTTTCCTAAAATTTAAATTTAGTTGGACTCATCTTTAGCTTTTCTTATCGCATCCAAAATTTCTGGTGTTATGTTCTCGAACTACACTAAAAAGTTGTGAAGAGTTCTAGACGCGATAAGTACTTCCTTACGTGTAACTGGTTCCAAAGATACTGCATCGTCTTTAACTTCATCGTCAACATTATTTTCAAGGATAGTAACCACAATTTCTTCTAAGTTCTGGATCTCTGAACATGCACCATTTTCACAAGTGGGTTCATCTAAATTCCTTGAGACTTCATCCCCTGAACATATTTTGCAGTTTCGAAAACAATTTGCTATTATCTCTTGCTAAACATTAACTGTCCAAGCCGAGACTGCAAGATTGATAACATCCAAAACATTAATCTTACCTGGATCAAATTGTCCCAACTCATAGCCTTCTAAAATCCTACAGTAAAATCTCCTATGATAGTGCATCTTGAAAGCTCTTATTATTCCAACATCACAAGGTTGAATTTTTGATATTATGTTGGGTGACAAGAAGAACAACTCAATATTATGTAACCCTTCACATATTAGATGTGCTGGACAATTATCTACCACAAACAAAATTCTTCTACTGTGCATTTTTTATCAAACTAACGAATATATCTATCAAAGAGCACACTTGTCATCCAAGCTCTTTTGTTGACACGGTAGTGACAATTCAAGCTATTTATGTTGACATTCTTGAAGCAACGTGGTTTTGCATATTTTCTAATAATCCATAATGAGATTTTTTTAGAGTCATCCTCATTGCAACAAATAACAATTGTTAGCCTTTTTTTGTTTTGTTTTCTTCTTTCAAGTTG
>JANKYE010000005.1:3984158-4000350 GCA_032467995.1 Erythroxylum dillonii | reverse complement strand
TTTATGTTTTATATAGTTTAAAATTATATAATAATTAATATATTGTGTTTTGCATATTGTTTAATATATTATATATAATATTTATATACATAAATAATTTTTATTACAAAATAAAATATAGTTAAAATTAAAAGTACTTTTTATTTTTATGTTGCCAAATAGTCTACTGTATGAAACTCTTTAAAAAAAGCTCGTTTTTAAATGTCAGTCAAATAGAATTAAGTACAACTTATATTTATAAATTATTATCAGAATTAAAATTTTGAATTGGTTAGTTAAAGTTCTAAAAAATTGATTATTTTTAAATATTTGATACTAAATTTAAAAAGTTATAAGAATTATAAATAAAAATAAAAAATTATTAAGAGCAATTTTTAGGTTGAATTAATTATAAACTATTAACTAATTATGGCCCGTGATCTAGATGCTTCTCATTGGAGGAAAAGCATCATCCATGACATATACAACAAAGATCTATCCATAGATTGTCCGGCCGTACAAGAAGACGGTGTCAAAAAACAAATATTTGTCAAAGGAACGTGGGTAGTACCAGGTCAAATGATGGGAAGAATCAAAGCAGCGACAATTCTTTTGGCAAGACTACAAAAGTAACCATGTAGAAGAAACCATTGGAACCACTTAAAGAATTAAAGTAGCGTTCAAACGGAACCCACTCTTTATCACAGCAGGTGGCATTATACGAGATAGTGGCGGCAATTTGCTAAGAGGCTTCAGTCAGAACCTTGACGCATGTTCGCCGATGACTGCTGAATTATAGGGAGTATATACTGAGCTTACACTTGCCTGAAACTTCGGTTATCGTCGGGTTGAACTCGAAGTGGACTAGCTTCCGGTGATCAATTTCCTATCATTTGCGGCTAACCGGGCTAAGGCTCTCAATCCCCTGATTCAGAGTATTCATAACTGTTCATTCGGAACTGGACGGTTATCTATTGCCACATTTATCGAGAGAGCAACAGATGCGCAGACTGGTTCGCGAACTATGTCAAACATATTGATTTAGGAACCATCACTTTTGTAAACCCACCAATTAGGTGCCACCCGTTTCTAATTGCCGATATGTCGAGACTCTGTATCCATCGACTTGTAATCTAAGCTATTTTTGTTTCTCCCAAAAAAAAAAAAAAAAGCAGCGACAGTTCTTTTGGCAAGACTAGAAAAGTAACCAAGTAGAAGAAACCATTGGAACCACTTAAATCTTCCACCCAAGTAAGCATTCTTCCACATACACCCCTCCGTCAACGCTTCATTCTCGGGGTAATTTATTGCTTCAATCACACCCAACACTTTGGACCCGACCCGAGATTACTTATTCAATTATTTGAGCTCCTACAAATTACTATTGATATTAATCATTTCTTAGTGGTAATTAATTATTATAATTATAAAAATTATATTTATTCTCGTTATTTTCGTTCCTATTTCTCTTATGATCGTGATCCGAGCACTAAACAAAGGGTCCAAATCAAATGGAAGGAGGGAATCATTCTTATATGAAATTGTCAGGCAAATCATGAGATGGAGGAAACGAAGCGTCGCCGACTCGTGATCGTTCTTTACACGTACGTATACCCCGTGCTTCTTGCCCCCTTAAGACGGTCGCAAATAGGCAAGGCTGTGTGTGTGACAATAACACTGACCTGCTGTCACATGCCCATAAAGCCACAGCCGCTTTGTCAGGGACTAAAACCAACCAGGTCCAGTGTAATAGTTACAGCCCTTGCCTTGGGTTTTGTTTTTTTTAAAGGTAAAGGAAAAACTCCGCTAACTATATAAATGAGTTAGACAAGGTAGAATAGAGACCTGTATTTTCAAATGATAGAAATTGCAAGACACTCTAGTAAGTTTATAAGCGCTCATATTTTCTCGTCGATTAATCCAAACAACAGAAATATTAGAATTACTTTCTAATATTAGTTGGCAATAATTCTTCCAAACTCTGAATGATATTTTGGTGTGATTTAATGGCTAACACTACAAGTTGAGAATCAGTAAAGATACTCCTCCCATGTTGTATGTTGTGAACTGTCCATATAAGAGTCTGTCGAACCGCTAATGCCTCTGTCACTAACGCTGAATGTAGACTATCAAACCATTCATAAATTGCATGTTGAAAGAGGCCTTCAAGGCTCTCAATGATAAAGCCAAATTCCGATGTGCCCATACTTTGAAATCTTGTCCCGTCGACAAAAATATGTCATTTATCCAAGCTATCTCCTGCATTTTGTCTTCTCTTAGCAGCTATAAAACGATTGGCTGCTGGGCCTCTATTATCGCTGGAGGCAAAAGCTGTTGATGCTGTTTTCGTTCTTGTGTCAAAGTTCATTGATGTAGGTAATCCATTGCAAGTTGCCAAGTTCCCCTCGCTGTAGAGAATTGAGCTTGTCATAAGTCTTTGTTTCTTCCCTTCCATAACTTCCATGCTATGGTCGTAAATTTTAAGACGTGTGCTCCATTGTTAATGTTCTTGCAAGAAAAACTCCTTGAAAGAAGGAGTTGGATTTTGTTCAATGACCTGTTATTCTAATCCTATTTCTTAAGATTTAACTAATTAATCTTGTAATAAATAATTATATAAAAAAGCATTGTGATTAATTGACCACATTTGGCATGTCTTAATCGCGGCGCTACAGGTCAAAAAGCCACAGCCCCAATTGATACGTACACCTCACCTACTATCTTTGAATAATGTAGTTGCCTTTCACGACTGTTTCAAGATTTTCCCATTTCATAATCTTATTAACAAAATCCCTCTGCATTAATTGCATTTAGTGTAATTAACGCCTACTAATCACACCCCACACTTGGAAAAACAAATGTTAAAATTGGGTCGAAATAATATAATGAAAATTTTAAAATAATTACAATTGATTTGAGTTATTTAAAAATAAGATAAGACTGCATATTATAACCGCACGTATAATTTTGATTAATAAAGTAAAGAGTCTTTAATTGGGTGGTTGAGTTGTGGAGTAAGGAGCATAGAGCCAAAAAGTTCGATGTTCAAATCTCCCTACTTACACTTTCTTGATCGAGTTTATTGTATAAGGCTTGTCTACTACGAAATATCTGATTAGCCTGATTTGCAGATTAGTACGCATCCCAAAATGCAATTGTAGGTTCCTCCCAAAAAAAAAAAAAAAGGTGCCCCCAAAAGTCCAAACCCCACAATCCGCTAAATTACAGATTTGTTTGTTTGCGAATTGCGATTAGTTAATCTAATTATATGGGTATGACTTTACAATATCTGCTTTTTATGCGTCTTTTATAACCCACCACTCAATTTTTCTTTTTTGTTTTCTTATTATTTAGCTCGCTGTTGCTCGTCTTCTTCTTTTCTTTGTTTACAATTACTCGTGATCTCGCTCTTTCCTACACGCCTTCTGTTGTCATCTGTTGTAGGAGCAACGATCCGTTTGAACTTGGTTCTTTTCTTTTTTAATCCGGGATTTTCGGAATTTTCCGATTGGGGTCCTCTAGTACCAGTTCTAGTGAAATATAAGTTTGGGATCTGTGAATTTGGTTCTTGAGCTTCTGTGGTTCTCTTGTTGTCATCTGACTTGGAGGAGTTTATTTCTTTTGATTTCTGTTTGGTTTTCGAAATCCTGATTGCCTAGGGTTTCCCGGAGAGGGATGTATCATGGGGATTTGAATTGGTGAGGTGGAAATGATGGGAAGTTTGAGTGAAGATGAGGATCAATTCTTTGACTCGCTTGAGGAATTCATGCCCCTTTCTGATTCAAGCTCTGAATGTTTTGAGAATTCTGATTCTGACTTCGGTGATAATTTGCTCCGTAGTATTAGGTTCGATGTTTGGATTAAGAACTTAGGTAGCATTCGTGAGAGGCGCAATAAGTTTTTGAGATGGATGGGCTTGAGTGTGGATCAGAATGTTGGGGTTGATTCCTGTAATGCGCCTTCCTCTGAATTGGAAGTGGAGACTGATAGAATGACTGAGGATAGTAGTGCTGTTATTGGATCTTCAAGTTTTGAGGAGAGTTCGTCGTTGAGTCTGTCTTCAGAATGGTCCAATGATGCTGAGGTGTTAAGTGGGGGGCCTTTGGCGGAAAATTTTGTACGCAGGATTCGGAATTTGGACAATGGTACTGAGTTTATTGTGGATGAAATTGTGCAGAATGGGATCAGGGGATGGATTCGGGAAGTGGGTTCTAATCGTTTACTTAGTATTGATGAGTTTCAGAGGAGTCTTGGGATGTCTCCCTTTGTTCAGCGGGTGATGAGGCGAGGAGTAATGGAGTTCTCCAATTTGGAGGCACCAAAGAAGCCGGTGAAAAGGCGGTTATTGAAAAAATTAGGTGCTGTTGCTTGCGTGATTGATGGGCTAGCTGAAGGTGGAAGTACCGATTATGATCATTCAAGTCCTATTGGAATGGCTGCGAGTCAATTGGTTAGGGTTAGGTCTTATAAAAAGCGATGGAAGGAATTCTCTGCTCTTTATATGAGACAAGATATTTCAGCCCATGAAGGTTCAATTTTGACGATGAAGTTCAGTCCTGATGGTCAGTACCTTGCTAGTGCAGGCGAAGATGGAGTTGTGCGTGTATGGCAGGTGATGGAGTCTGAAAGATCAGATAAGTTTGGAATACTTGATAATGATCCTTCACACAGGTACTTCATGGTTAATAGCTCTTCTGAATTAGTACCCCTTCATGCAAATAAGGAGAAAAGGAATAAATTGAAGAGTCTGTGGGCGAAAACAAATTCAGCTTGTGTCATTATTCCACATAAGGCATTTAAGATATCAGAGAAGCCGATTCATGAATTTTTTGGACATTGTGGAGAAGTCTTGGATCTTTCTTGGTCAAATAATAAGGTAACTGATGAACTAGGACCGGCCTATCCAACTACTCTAATGTTCTGTATGTGATTAAAGTTGTAATCAACATTTTTCCGTGTGCAGAGACTCCTGTCATCTTCTGTTGATAAAACTGTTCGCCTCTGGCAAGTGGGATGCAACCAATGCTTGCAAGTATTTTACCATAATGATTATGGTCTGTTTGTTTCTGCTTACTTGTCTTTCTATCATTTGCTTTATATAATGGTTACGATACTCATTGAAATTATTTTCTGTATTTTGTCTTCTTTTTCAATGTAATGCAGTTACATGTGTTCATTTTAATCCCGTTGATGACAATCACTTCATCAGTGGTTCCATAGATGGTAAAGTGCGCATCTGGGAAGTTTCTGGTTCTCAAGTTGTTGACTGGACTGGCATAAGTGAAATAGTTACTGCAGTTTGTTTTCGGCCAGATGGAAAGGTTGGGGATGCTTTCTTTGGTCAGTTTCATTGCCCTTCATAATTATGAAATATTCATTCAATCATTCTGTCCTTGAACAGGGTGTAATTGTTGGCTCCATGAGTGGCACTTGTAGATTTTATGATGCATCAGGTATGTTTTCCTTTCCAATGCCCTTTCATAATCATTCTTGTTTTTGTGATATATTATTGTTCGGTGCTATTGGATTTGTCTTTTGATGATATAATAGCATGCTGTCTGTTTACTGTTGAATGTTTTATGAATTTTATGGTGTACTAAGCTTTTTCATTTATAAGCCTGATGATTGAAGTGAAAAATGTTTTGGAGTGTAATTGTTAAAAAGGTAAAATGTACATAGCATTAAATAATTAACATGGAATCATGAACTCGTTATTTCACTCTAAACCTTTTCCAGTGTGTTACAAGGACATCTAAGAATCGGTGCTCTGGAAGGGTTACCTTTCTCATATCTGCTACTACTGTAATCCAACTAGCTGTAGTTTTGTTTTCAATACCTGGTGTTCTTGTGGTGGTAGGCGGCAATACAATTAGATGAAAGCCTCCAGATGCCAATAAGCATCCTTTGAACCTGGCATGTTTGAAAGTTGATTGGTATGCCATGCTATGATGCAGGAGGCTTGCTTTGGTGAACTCTAACTGGTGTGTTTTGCGTGGATCAGATAATCAGTTGCAGCTTTCTTCACAAATATGCTTACTGGGTAAGAAAAAGTCAGCATTCAAGAGGATAACTGGTTTTCAGGTAACAATCTTTTTTCTGTAGTTCTCAGTCTAATCCTACTTCATTTTAGAGTTTTGAGCTTAACATCTTCAACCTGCAGTTTTCTCCAAGCGATCCAACCAGATTATTGGTTAGTTCTGCTGATTCACAAGTTCGAATTCTTCATGGGGTTGATGTAATCTGCAAGTATCGAGGTAGGTGCACTTTTATGACTTTATTGTTAGAAATTTAGATCTTCTTTCCAATGCTGTTCATCTTCTATTGTGCAAGTTGCAACAGAAAAGTTATAGTGTTTACAAACTGTGAGCTTCATATTCTGATGCATCTTCTTCCTCACATTCTCTTACAGGCCTTCGGAATGCAGGAAGCCAAATATCTGCATGTTTTACATCAGATGGGATGCATATTGTTTCAGCAAGTGAGGATTCATATATCTATGTGTGGAAATATATTAGCCAAGAAGCTCCTATTCATCAAGTGAAGAAAAGTTGGTCTTCTGAGCGCTTCTTCTCAAACAATGCATCGGTAGCCATACCATGGTGCGGGATGACTGTTGGGAACTCGCACTTGTCAGATGTATCCAGAGCATCCCCATCTTCTGTTGACTTGGGACAATGTAGTGAGGAAGGAGCAGCAATGAAATCCGAGATGGGTGAGAGTTCACAATGCATTTTGCCATTTGCTTCACCTGATCGCTTCTCATTGAGACATGGATGTTTCTCAGAGTCTTCAGCCAAGGGTTCTGCAACCTGGCCAGAGGAAAAGCTGGCTTCGAGCTCATTGGTTGTGTCATCTGCAATGTGTAAGTCCGAATATAAATTTTTGAAAACATCTTGCCAGAATTCATATGGTTCTCCCCACTCTTGGGGTTCAGTGATTGTAACTGCTGGGTGGGATGGGCGAATTAGATCATTCCAGAACTATGGTTTACCAGTTCGCCTTTAAACACATCGAAGTTGCCAGCATTTTTGGATTTTCCGTCATTGAAATTTGGAGAGCATGGTGTTCAATTGTAATGTGCATTATCAACCAAGGTATGGAGCCAGCCAGCACAAACAATTGTGTATCATTTCTCAAGTGTAAATAATTTGGTGGCATCCATAGCCATAAGCGGCCTTGACCTAAATGGTATGAGCCCACATCTCGAATATTCGCTGGACATGCCAGGCCTGTAACTAAAGTTCAGTCACCTGGTCAAAATTCATGTATTCCACTAATGGTGTTCAGTGAATATACCATTCTTTTACTTCATTATAATTATAGAGCCATGCCCAGGGGTTACCGATCTGACATAAATTGGGGGTGTAAAGGAGAGGTTTTTTGGTGGCTTTGGGTGCTCGAAGTTTTGGTGGGTGAGGAAAAATCAGCATTGGTGGTTAGGAGTTGCCTGGTAGAATCAGTGGGCCTCTCCACTTTTTGGTGTGATTTGCTGAGTGGTTGAATAATTGGCTTCTCTGTCTGCCTAGTGGTGTCTTAGCCATCTTGTTGATCTTTCCCTGTCGGTCCCATTTATGTAAAGGACATTGGTCAATTCCTGCAATCCCTCATTGCTCGCAGTTGTTATCAGTTGCTGGCTTATGGACTTGACCCGTGCCGGTAATTCTCTTTGGATCCTGTTCCTGGCTTTCTATGTTTGTAAATTCCCTTAATTTTGCCTTGCAAGGAGCATGAAAGGAGAAAGTTTAGCCTAAAGTTTGAAGGTGGGAATTGTTTATTCATCTGTGGAACTGATATGCCATGCCGAATATCTTCAGAAATTCATACTCGGTACACCATTTCAATTGTAATATAGTTATTAAAGGAAAATTTTCTTGTAGTTGCCAACTTCTTGGCACTTCGGATTTCCACATTTTCTGTACCATCTTTAACTTCGTTATAAATTAAATTTTACGTATATATTCATTTTCAAATTAGAAAAAACGTTTTCCAGATGAGCTCTACATGAGCAATCAATGTCATAATGTCTCCTTATAGGTATTCTGATCATATTTACCAGGTTCAACTATCATTAGATCATATTTGTAGTTTGATGGTTAGACTGACAACAATTAGGCGTTATCAATTTAAAAGCATGACAACAATATTAATATGGATTAAAAAAAAAGCTGTAACAAACATTAATTTGTAACTCAAAAAATAGACTTATAAAATTTTGTAAACAATGACAAATACTATAATAAGCATATGGGGATTGAAGTAGTACTGGGTTAAGTGGTCTCGCAAGTTCGCTTGATCTTAAGATGTAGACGATTACTAGGAATCATAAATCTCTCAAATCTAGATTCTATGGATTATACTAATTTTGTCCTCTAGATTGTATATATTTTCTTATATGAAATATATTAATTTTCGAAAAAAATCTATAATGTGCATGTATTATACTGAATTCAGGCAATCATTAAAAAAAATGTAGAACAAAAACTCTCACTGAAACAAAAGAAAACTAGGTTCTTAAGAGTCTCGTATAGGAGATAAGTTCTTAAAACATACAAATGGGTTTGTCAACAAGTTGTTTGAAGGCATGTCCTTAATAATAATGAGAAACTAATATGACCTTTACCAATTAGACTAGTAAAATTTGATATCATTATGATGAGAACAAAGACCATTTTATATTATGATAGGTTTGATCCAAGAAAAAGAAAAGAAACTTAAAATAAGGATATAAACTCCTACATATATATAAAAAATTCGAGAGTGATAAGATTCTAAAGTTAATCGCTACTAGCAAGTTTGATAAGGCCATTAGTTATTAGAGAACCTAAAATAAAAGTTTCTCTAAAAACAAAGATGAAGAAAACCTTTTACATCTAAAAATAAAGAGATTAAGAAAACCAATTTCTATCGGCCGGTGTCGGTGTCGGTGTCGGCCCCCTCCTTTCCAATTTGCTGATTCAGTCGAATAAGGGCTAATTGCCTTTGAAACCATTATGATGAAAACCTTTTACATCTAAAAATAAAGAGATTAAGAAAACCTTCTCCAATGTAATTTGACACACACACACACACACACACATATATACCCCCCCTTTAAATCAACTAAGGTAATAGATAAGACTGACAATCAATAGATATATAAGAGTTGGATAAGGAATCCCTATAGAATTTTACTATACTTGAATTTATCTTAATTTAATGATTAATCTTAGTCACTTCAACCAACAGGAATTTCAAAATTACAATAGTATGTTCATAGTCATGACATATGCAAGCCTTATTCTTAAGTACTTTTGACCAAAATTTCTCACGTTAAAAATCTTTGAGAATGCATTAATATGATCTTTAAACTTTGGTGATATATTTCACCATAACTCATAAAAACTATAGATCTTAATAGCTAAGAACGCATGCAGCCCTTATTATTTATGTTGTAATCTATGTTATATAGAATCTTTTGTTTGCTTCTTCAATCCTATATATAAAGCCGAATGTTGAATCTTTTATGTTTATGTCTAAAAATGCAACATGGCTTTTCAAACAATTCTTAACAAAAATATATAATCTTTCATTAAAATTAAAAAAATCAATTCAAAACATAATATAGGGCTATCTCATATATATATATATATATTTAAGAAATAATTGATAAGAAAACAAGCTAGAAATGTAAGATCCCATGGATTTTGAATCTTGATGCTTTTTGATTGATTTTAATGAAATCTTGCTTTTTACTAAGATTGTTTCCTCTTGAAGTGCTTGATTCTCCTCAACCTTGGGACTAATATCTTATCCTCCCAGATTTCTCCTCCCTTTTGTTTCAACCGACTCTTTTTTTGAAAGATGAAACTCTAACTTTTTGTTTAACATATCCCAAATATGGGACCATATTAGACTTTTGTGTTGTTTATATTGCTTTTCTATAACTTTACATAATAAATCATTGTTAACATAAGGAAGAACATAGTATTATGTTAATCTCGTGCTAGATTTGTCCCTATTATGTTTCGCGTCTAATACTCTTATATTGTAACATGGCTATAGACATGGAGTCATTTCTAGGCTGTATCATTTATGTAACCAATCACTCAAAGAAGCATAATACCTTTTTTCTAATATAAGACTTACATGGGTACTTGTTTATGCCATATTCCTTATATGCTAACTTGTCAAGAAGCAAAATGCACCTTTTACTATATGGGTTAAACACGATACCATCTACATAGAGCTATCTTCAAATTGGGTTCCTTTAAAATCATTTCAAAATTCCTCCAACTTGACTCCAAATTCACATTTTTATCAAAAAGATTTATTAAGTCTATAATTGAAATAAAAGCTAAATTAAGTACTAGTTTATATAAAGAACCTCAAATTACAAGCCAAATTCTTTTCACATCATATTAAAAATATAATGCTTTTAGCACTTATTAAGTATGATATTAGTTTCCCATCTTGCATCAAAACTGCTATAATTCCTACACCCGAAGCATCATGCTCAATCTCAATGGTGTTGGAAAAGTTAGGTAATGTTAATAAAGGAGTCTAACTTAACTTCTCTTTTAATAAGATAAATACTCTCTCTCTTAATCACCACTCCACTTAAATCCTACACTCTGTTTCACTATCTTGGTCAAAGGTATAATAATTATGTTAAAATCTTTAACAAAATGTGTGTAAAAACTCGCTAAACTATGGAAAAACTCCTAATATTACTCACACCTTTTAGTATTAGCCACTCTCTAATAGCTATATATCCTTTGGCACAAAAAGAACACTTCCTGAAATTTGCATATAACTTGTCTTGTTTAAGAATATGCAAAAACTTTCATAAATATTTAACATATTCATATAAGGTCTTACTCTCTTATAATAGGCAAGAATATCATTAAAATACACCACAAAATTTTTCCTAAATATTAATGTAAAACATTGTTCATTAATCTCATGAAAATGTTAGGTGTATTAGTTACCCTAAAAGGTATTACTAACCACTCTTATATATTATATTAATTTCAAAGGTAGATTTATCAAGCAAATGATTAACTTAGGGATAGGATGTTCACACATTGTATTGTTTTTATTGATGGCGTGACAATCTACACACATTCTCTAAGATCGATCTTTTTTTTACACTGACGAAATAAACATAACACAAGGATCCAAAATATCTCTCATATAGCCCTTTCCAAAGAGTTCTTCCACTTATTTTTGTATCTCCTTTATTTCTCCTGAATTTGTTCTATATGTTGCCTGATTTGGAGTTTGAGCTCTAAGGATGAAATCAATTTAGTGCTCTATCTGTCTCTAAGTGGTAATCCACTTGGAATATCTTCTTGAAGGAGGTCATCAAATTCTTGCAAAAGAGAAACAAAACATTAGGCAAATTATTATTAGTATTAAGATTAAGAGAAAAAAAAAACCTTTGTAAATAAGAATAAGCATTTGACCTTTAGCTAAGAATGCATCTCCCACATCCTCGATTCTTATTATTAAACTCGTTCCTTTTTTCCTGTGTTTAACTTTTATCTTTTTTGCTTCACCTAAAATTTTTGGATTATTCTCATATGTTTGCTCTTGTTTCTTTTTCCTTAGTCTCTCCTACTCACTCATATAAATCTTAAGTTGATACTTACTTTGGTGATAATGGAGCAATGTAATCAATTTGCCATTCACAATAAAGGAATAATGATTCTTGAACTCATCATGGACGACTCTCTTATTAGATTGCCAAGTACACCCCGAAAAAGGTATCATATTACATTGCATCTCATCCTTGTGCCTCCCAATTAAGAAAGAAACCAACACTTACTTTGTTACCTTAATCTTCCCACTTTCATGCAATTATTGTAAATTATACGATTTAGGGTATTTTGTTATTAGCAGTTCCAACTTCTCCACTAACTTCACATTAGCTACATATGCATAACTCCCTTATCTATGATCATACCACAAACTAATCTTTAATGGAACACCTTGTATGCAAGAGATTATGTTGTTGTTCACTCATAACATCTTGTCCTACATATATACATTATTACCTCCTAGTGACTAACATCCTTCCCTTTTTGGGTCTTAATACACTTATCATCACTAGCATTCTCTAAAGTAAACATATCCTTATATACCTTCTCTTCACTCTTGAACACATACTCTCCATCCTCCCTTAACATACCAATATCTTATTGGAATATTATGAAGATACATGCCCTTTGCTCAAGCACTTGACATCTTAATCCTTAGTTGTTAGAAAAATTAGTCTTAGCTTTCTCTTTGCTTGCTCTCATTGCTTCCAATTTAAGCATTGGAGCTTTGTAATCCTTTTAATCTATGAATTTTTCCATAATGAAGAACCTAAAATAAAAATGCCAAAATGGTTAGTACGTCCCTTTGTTAGTTGTCTTTTGTAATGTTGATATTTTACATATTATTTAAGGTTACTTGGTATTTGACACTTTTAGAACATGTTTTATATGGATTTTGTTATTATTTTTATTTTTAGCTCATTGTGATGGAGGTGATGGATTTGAATACATGATATTTAGTGCAACTTTCACTATAGTTGTTCAATTAATAATATTTTAATGCAAATTGGAAGATAAGAAGATGTAAAAAAAACTTTATAAAAGACTTGAGAGCTAATTTTAACTTGAAGCTGTAAAAAAATGGAGAAGTTAGTAGAGTAGAGCACAATTGACAATAGAGTTAATCATACACTATCATCATATTAGTTATTGGTTTATACGAGGAAATAGTATAAAATTGGCACTGATTACATCTTAGCGTCAAATGCTAGTTATAAATGACCTCACAATGGGTTAGAGTTCCAGAATAAGACCAATAATGATGTTGTAATTGGTCCAATGCTAGTTGTTGAATACAATTTATAAGGACTCGTGATTTCTCATGTTCAAACCTCTAAAATTCTATTTTTGTAACCTATTTATAAATACTTGTATTAGAGTTAAACTAGGAGATTTTAGTAGTCCTTTAATTCATTTTGGAGAGACTTCTTATTTGCTTTGGAGAGTTTTGTTTTTCTATAACATTAAAGGAAGATTTGAAGCAAAGATTGGAGGAGCTTATGACATTTTCTCTTATTCTTTTCTTCTACTCTTTTCTTATATAATGAGGTTGATTTGTTTATATTTAGTTTTTATTATGTTCAGTGACTAGAAACCTTAATTAGGGTAAAAGAAGTAGCTTGTAAGGATTTGTTCATGTGTTGATTATTTTATCGGTAGAATTTATTTTCTTTATCTTAATATTATACTTAAGATTAACCATTATAGATTCAATCTTAAGGACTATATGAAAGACTAAAAGGTGAAGTAAAATTCATGCACTGGGAGAATAAACACTTTAGTGTTCTAGAACAACGGGATCCTAGAATTTAGTGATAAACATATTAATCAACTATATTTAATAAATTTGATTACATTAAATTACATATTGATATATTGTAGCTTATTAGATATCATTGTATGCCTTTAAAGATGACATAGATACCTTAGGTTAATTATTATTTTAACCTAGATAATCAATTATGTATGGTAATTGGAATTCTATATAAGAAAACCCCAAATCCCTAACTTTTTTTATTTATCTTTCTTTATTACATTTTTTGCTTTGTTCAAATCGCTACGAACTTACGCAATCATATCTACACTTGCTTCTGACCTTTAGTGGGTCACCTGGTGAAGACACAATCACATTCTTAGAGGAATTTTATTAAGTGATCCAAATACTTTAACTTATTATGCTCTTAGTAGATGAGCCAAGGATAAGGTGTTTTTTTTTTAAAAAATACTAAATGAGAGATCGAGCAAGAACATGACTAATCTCAATAAAAAAGTGGGACCAAGTGTATGATGCATTCATGATGAGTTTTTTTTCTACCAAATAAGACCATGAACTGAGGATGTAATTACAAAGTTTTACACATAATTAAGGGAAGCTTTTTTTATAAAACCTAGGAACGATATAGAGCTTTTTTTAGCCAGTGCCCTCATTATTAATACTCAGTATAGTTGGCGATGTAACTTTTCTAACAGGGCCTGGCATTAAGATGTTAAACTTTGGTAGATACTATGATTCAAATGACAATCTACACAAAAACTACTGAGGAGGCAAAGGATATCACAGAGATACTAGCATGAAATTCATCAATCGAAGTGGCATAGGGGAAGTTGAAGGCCTCCCTATATAAGATGCAAGTATCTTCAAATATAGAAACGTAAATAATAAATCTTTAAAGTCAATTGAAGATGATATTGAGTTGTGACATGAGAAATAGGGAGGCGTGTTACCAATGTAGCATATATGGGCACTTAACTTAATTATGTATGAATGTTGAGCCAGCTACAATGGGGAAGTAAACTATATGGCTACCTATGGATGAAAGCAAGCGATACATAATGACTCCTTCTATAATACATATAATCTGAAATAAAGAAATCACCCAAAATTTTTTGTAAAAAGTGCAAAGAGTAGTTGAAGTTATATACTAATGAGACTACTTGGCTACCAAATTAGACCTTAATTTCAACATCCGACACCTAACAACAATGATACAGAGGTGATATTTAAGCAATTTATATTTTCTATCATTGCAAAATTAAAATGAGTAATACAAACACAAAGTGCATACATATATGACTTTAATGAAAATTGGCCAATATGGTGTAGCTAACTAGTGTAGGAATTCAAAATTTAGAGGGATAAGTAGGTTAACTAGCTAAGGTGGTGAGCAAAAGAAGTAAGGGAAAGCTTTTAAGTAACACCGAGTTAAACTTTAAGGACCAATTGTGTGTTATCACATTAAGGAGTGATAAGACATTTGAATATGATGTTGCTAAAGATGAGGAATTATAAAAGTCGAGAAAAGATGATGAGAAGCTCGAGGAAAAAGGAAATAGTAGAAGATTAATCCCAATCTTATCAATATCTGATAATAGTATTGATTTGGAAACCATGAGATAAGAATAAAATAGAACTAACACTAATTACAAATAAAGAGTCATTTATGTCAAGACCTAATTACTATCAATTCCATATCTTAGAGGCTTAATGCAAAGACAAACTAGGATAAATTCGATAAAATTTTAAATGTATTTATCAAAATAAAACATCAAAATGCCATTTACTAAAATATTAGCTTACATGTCATCATATGTAAAGTTCTTAAAGAAGATCATCTCTAATAAGAAGAAATTAGAAGAGTATGCTATATTGCCTTTAAAAGAGGAGTATAATGCCATCATAGACAATAAGTTACCTTTGAAGTTGAAGGATCTAAGAAGTTTTACTATTTCTTGTAAATATGGTAATTTTAAAGTTTTTAAATAGTTATATGAATTAGGTGCTACTATAAATTAATGCCTTTATCCATTTTTAAGAAGTTAGGAATAGATGAAATGAAGTTGATGAATGTGTCACACCTATTGGTAGATCGTTTCATTAAGTAGCCTATTGAGTGGAAGACCTTCTTATGAAAGTAGGAAAATTTTTCTTTCTAACTGATTTTCTTGTGATGGATATGGAGTATGAGGCAGGAGTTTTTTTTTATCATCCTTAAGAGACCGCATTTGGTGACTGGAGGGGATGTGATTGATGTTTCTTAAGGAAAACTTACATTTAGAATGCGCAAAGAGAAAGTTGAATCTTATATCTATTGAATTTTAAAGATAACTAACTTTAAAGATAACTTTTTACTGTTAATAATGACTACTTTAGGATAGACTTAAGTGGCCCTAGTATGCAAGAAGTCCCTAAAGCTTGAATTTATGATTTAGGGAAAGTGTGTAAAGCTTTAGGATTTAAGGATTGAGAAGAGGATCATCCTATTAGAGATGGTATTTCTTGGAAAAGAGGCAAGCTGAAGCTATTAAATTCTACTAATGGAGCATTTGACCCAGAGTTTTGAGATCTTACTCCTTATTGGTTATATGTGCACTTAAAAGATTCAAGATGAATCATTCTAATTCTTTTTCTCCTTTTTGTTTTGTGTATAATGGGGATAGTTCTCATTTTAATAGCGATCCAGTATGATAAAGAGTTTAATAAGAAGTTCAATTAAAAGACATCTAAAGAAGTGCTTTTAGGCAATATAATGCATTTGACCCAGAGTTTTGAGATCCTATTCCTTATTGGTTATATGTGCACTTAAAAGATTCAAGATGAATCATTCTAATTCTTTTTCTCCTTTTTGTTTTGTGTA
>JANKYE010000005.1:3915773-3928249 GCA_032467995.1 Erythroxylum dillonii | reverse complement strand
AAGATTATAATTAATTAGTCAATTACTAAATTCAAGGCAAGTATCTTTCTAATTTGAGCAGGTACCGGCACTGGATTTTCTGCACTAAATTAAAGAGACAAGCAATCGATGGCATGCTCAAGATTCAGAAGCATCTTGCTTCACATACGAAGAAAATTAGATGGGATCTGCCTTGTATGAACTGAAGTAGTAGGTTAGACAGTTTGAAACTCGGCGAGGTAATAAGCTCAAGTGAAAGAAAATTGGGACAATCTTTCAAAAGAAAAGTTGGGAAAGGATGAACAGAAGCTACTGCTACCTCTGTTTTATTGACAAGTCTCGCTATATATACCTATACAACGAAGGCGGAGCTACTCTTTTTATACAAGAGGACAACATTATGATTAACCTTACCCTACGATTTCTTACCATTTATTCGAGATTGGGTTGATCTTGCCGCGTGTGTATGTGTGTGTGCGTGTTTTGTTGTAAAGGATAAAGAGAACATTCCACATAAAACAAAACAAAACATAGTGTTTTGTAGTATAAAACTCCTTGCATGTCCCGGTGGATGAACATCATAACGACCATCGGAAGCTCCTGAAATATATGCAGACCTGGACTAGATATTAAGATTAGAGAAGTCAGACTATCGGCACACTGATTTCTTTCTTGATATACATGCTGAAATTACACCTCCCAAGCTTGGTGTATTAACTCCCAGATACCTGACACCAAAAAATCTTCCTCATACAATACTATATCATTGTATAAGCTATGCAAAAAATGATATTTTAATTTCAATCATATCAAACTTTAGACAACTTGATCTTAATTAAGTTGAAATTGAATTCTTTGGTCTGAACTTGATTCTATTAGTTAGTATCTCTATTTAAATTTTTGGTTTATTTAATAATTTATTCAAAATACATAAATTATTAAAAGTATTGAAATTTGTATCCTATATATATGAAAAAATAATAATTATAAGTTTACTATAATAAAAATCACTTCATTGTCTTTTGCAAATTGCCATTTCAAATTAGTCCAATCTCTCTGGGCTCCCATAAAGTTAATCAAAAGGCCGAGGCATCGCATTAATCCGATCTCTTTGATCACTCGTAAAAGGGAACCTGCAAGTAACATTTCCATTTCAAGCTAAAGGATGAGGCCCGTGAAGGCCACGTTAAGCCTTTCTATTTGATCACATGGTCCGTCCTAGGAATCTGGTCTCTGGAGGTTGATTTGAACGCAGAAGCCTCAAAGCCAGGAAAATGCTCTTCAGCTTTTAAAGCACATTGGTTAATGAATTACACTTGGCTGCATTGGTTCGTTGAAGCGAATTGAAAGGCAAACCAAGCCAGCCAAGGTCCTACTGATATTGCAGATTTCTGGGTTTCTGGTCCTCTGTGAGGTGCGTTCCTTCCCAAGGAAATTGCTACTTCCAAAACCCAATTTACGATGTTCCACAAAACAAGCTTTTTTCACTCAAAAAAGGCAAGTTTTTTGCAACAAACCCTTTGTAAGTAACATTATTTTGTTGACATAAATGCAATCTGCAGTGCACAGAAACCATGCTCTATAGTAGTGAGGACAGGTTACAGACCAGCTTTTCAATTTCTTTGAGGTACAGACTACAGAAGAAGTTCCTACTTTTGTATGCTTTTCTTTTGCATTGAAATGTTAAAGGATGCTTGCTTTTTGTTTCGTCTCCCATTGATCTGAAGGTTTCATCGAAAGGATAAAAGAAAAACAGAGTTACTTACTTGAGAACTTGTACATATCAACCATGGGATTTCCTAATTGTGCACCAAACAGAAGAGGTGAAACAAAAGGCACAAGTAGGAGTTTGAAGGGAAAGCGAGGAAAGCTATACCTTATGTGGCGTTGTGTGTTGATATTGGCTTGCTGGAGAGACCGTGAAGAGTAAATATTACTGTCTCAATATTTTCCTGAGACATAAGCAGTGTTCCAACTTTACCTGTCTATGTAACTTCTCAAACTTATACCATCTGGGGTCCTCAGTCGGCTCAGACTCCATACACCTTTTCCCTCTTTTTGTGGAATTCTGTAAGCTTGTAATGGTTAGAGTATCAACCTAAGTTGGTCTGATAACCCCAAACAAGAACTCCAAATTGCAGAATAAGATCTGCAAATTGCTTCGAGGGCAAGCATAAGAATGAAATTGATATACTACTTCTGTTGCATAAAACAGTGAAGACTGAGCTTGCTTTTAAAGCTTTGTGATTCTTTTGCGAAAAATCCCTCCATAATTACCTCTATTGAATCCTTTGGTTAGCTGAAATGCCACTTGGAATCTACTAAATCATGTTGATGAATTAACAAGAATCAGATTAATCAAGCAAGATGGTAATTATCAGTATGCAAAAATCTGGGAAGCTGGAGTAGAAGTGAAAAGGAGTCCACAACAAAAGCAGACCATCTCATGATGCAATGAATAATCTAGCAAGCAATATCTGGTATTTTTCTATGAAAAGGCTTCAGTCTAGTGGAAGCACCTGCTCTTCCAAACCCAGTTGATACCCCTCATAACCATCCTATTCATTAAATGGTGAAAACAACCTGCTTGGAATAACAGTCAAGATACTACGAACCATCAAATGTACGCAATAATCACTACAAGTAAAGTAGAAAATCAGCACCAAAATCAAAATTGACAGTAGAAAAATCAGCACCAAAATTAAAATATAAGTTCTCAAGAGGTTCAAGTTGGGCAAAGATATCATCGTAAACAGCAGTTAAAATAAGGGGATAGCAACCATTTGTATTCCTTGACAGATATATGGTACCACTGGAACTACAGCTAAATGGAAGATCTTGCTTTTAAAGCAAAGAATTGCATTCTACCAAGAATCCAAGCATACATTACAAGTGGATCATTTCCCTGTATCGCACAAATCGACTGCAATAAGCAGTAAGTGATGAGCATTCCAGCAGACTCGCAACTAAGGTTAAAGCTGAATAATTATATCATGATGATTCTCGCAAGCACAAAACTCGAATTACAGAACAGTACGAACACTGCTTACAATAATTGCTAATTTCACTGTATAACAACTCTGTTTCCAGCATCTCTTACGATCCCATGTATTGGTAACCAGAATTTCTAAATCCAAAATTGGATTGAACAAAGCACCCGACGAAGAGAAATTCTAGAAAGTAAAAACTTTGATTGTTCATGTATTTTTCAATTAAGAACAAAGCAAAAAATACAGCTCAACAACTTCATGAAAATAACCAAAAATATCAAAACCACCAACCAAATTGAAAGAAAAGGTAGAGCTAAACAACCACTACACAGGAATTTCATAGAAACTACACGGATCGCGCATAACCATAAACAGGTAGAAAGAGAGTTTGATGTTAATTCAACAAGTACAGCCAATAAGGTTTATGATCACCGTTAGGTCGCGAGTTTAGGAGTATCAGCAGCGGGTGTTGTGGTTGTGGTTGTGGTGGTGGTGGTGGTGATGGTGATGGGGTCGGAGAGAAAAAGAGGGCGATCATTAGCGTCATCATCGTTGTCGTCGGGATCGGTGGTGTTGAGGTTAATGCAAGAGCAGCGTTCCAATGACGCGAAGAACGCGGTGGCAACATTTGCTCCCACCCAATTGGCCATGCGATCCAGCTTGTCGCAGGACATGAAATTGCTGCTGTTTCTGTTGTCCATTGCCTTGCGTTTCCAACAAAATTCCCTTCTGAATCAAGGACGGGGTTCAATCTGAACTTCGTAGTTCGTAGTCTTGGTATGGGGAATATTAGACAAATAGAATATTAGTATCAGCTACGTGGAGTCACGCACACAGCATAAAAAAAGGAATATATTTTCTGGAAAACTATGTCTACAATCATCCTTATCCAATCACACACGACACGAAAATGAAAAGGATTTGGAGAAAATTGCTCTCCGTCATCTTCTCTATCCAATCACCGTTTATAAGATCTCTTTATCGTGAACAGATTACCTGTTTCATTATTTAGTTATTATCCTATTCTATAGTAACGCTCATAGAATAAGGTAGAAATGTAAAAATGTACGATCTAACCCCTACATAATAAGGAAACTAGAAATATTTGAATGTTTCTTAATGTACTGTATTAGAGAAGGTATCTCACAGAAATTCAAAGCTATTTGTTAAGAAAAAAGGTTTGATTTTGGAAAGAAGAATGGGTCAGTTTCTAGACGTCATCTTCAAAGAATTGAAGGGATTGGCTACCAGTAATTAATATGTCAACATGAAGGTAAGCGTTTTCCTTGCTACTTAACTTGTATTAACCATGATGTCTTATTTCTCTCGTCTCTGGGATGGCAATCTTTAAAATGAGGCGGAGCGAGTGAGCCTTGGCTTCATAATCTTTTTGTCTTCTTCGAGAGAGATCAAAAGGAGATTGGAGGGATTCTCTACCATCATTTTAGCAACCAAATAGCCAGAGATGCTCCAGGTCTGATACTTCCTTGCTTGCTTTCCAACGTATCTGCCAGTCTTACCGTCGTAGTACTCGGGCCATCCATCTTTCGATAAACGCTGCTCCACTAGCTCTATCGCTCTTTTTGCAATTTGTGGCCTTCCAGTCTTGATGCATGCTGCTGCAAGCAACCATAGCAGAACTGTACGAATCCAGTTCGTCACATGTTCCTCAATTATTAATTCACGTTTATAATTCTACGTCTCTTAATTGGAGAAAATGCTACAGAGAAGATTTGGCTAAAACTTCATATTCGCGGAATATTCATCTCACTCACCTGGCCAAGACCCACCATTATGATAACTCCACCGAGTGTTTTTTGGATCAAATCCGGTAACAAGCCTCCATTCATGTCCCTCTAATGCAGGGTATGTGATCTTCAGAGGCATCTCTCCGATTAAGTCCTCCCATCGCTCCTCAACTAGATCCATAATTGCAGTTGCTTGCGATGGCGTCACGAGGGAACTTAAAATGGCAATGCAGTTCCCGACTAAGAACCACCGGAAGTCCATGCGCGCAGGACTTACATTGCCAATCAGATAGCCTCCTCTCAATGGCATGAAATCAAACAGCCAATCCGGGATAGATTCTGGGATGACGTTGAATTTGTTGACGGCTGTGTGGGAGTACTCCTCGGTTTTGTATCGATATATGTTGTTTAGTTGGGTAAAGTCCAACCAGTAGTATTTCTGGATGTGATAGCTGAGAGCTTTGATCCTCTTATCAATTCTCTCTATCAGTTCCTTCCCATCGCGTTCCGGTTTTAGCATCTGCTGAGCACATCTAAGTGCAAAATAGAAAAGTGCCTGGATTTCTATTGGGTATCCATATATTCCCTGCTTGATGAAGATTGTACTAGTTAGTTCCTTCACCACCAAAAGGAGCAGAACAGTTTGATAGGTTCAGTTTAACATGTCAACAAAGACTTATGGCCTTATCCAAATTGAAATAAGAACAAATTCTACTCCTAGCAAGAGTGTCAAGTCTCCTCGCCTAAAACAATTGGCAATTAATTCAATTCAATTGAGAGTTCAATCCTCTTCTCTTCTACTTTTATTAACTATGACTAAGATAAAGGACCTGGAAATTGAATCTTTTACTCCAAGTCCTAAATGAAAATTTGGAGGTTTCTGATAGTCAGCGTTGGAACATTCTCCAATCGACAAGAGTATAAGTGAGATATTGTAAATAAATCACCATAAAACTAATCAAGGACTTGTGAAGGCCAGATACCTATAATGAGCCAAACTATTATATAATTCCATACTTGAATTAATCTAGACTACTAAAGAGGAAATAAGAAAAGAAAAATACCATCCTGCGGTCAATCATGCTACACCCATCAGCGCAAAGAAGCGTAGGAAAAGTGTCGAAGCCATCGGAGAGGCAGAGGTTGAGGATCAATTTGATTCCTTTCTGGACCTCAGGGAGTTCAGCCAGTGCATAATCACGCGTGCGTTTTGTATATGATCTAAGCAGTATGATCCACCAAAACCCAGAGTCCACTGGCGCCACTCTCCCAATTGCGCTGCCCCCAAAATCAGCAACCAATATTTCCTTTTCACGATGGGGATCGTAGAGCACCTTAAAACTTGCAGGCATTACGCCTTCTCCCAGCGTGAAGTTATCAATCCTCTTCTCCCAACCCTGGAGGTGCAGTGTTTTCAATAGAAAGTTCTTCACTACCTCTGCTTCGTGTGGATCCTTCATTAGGCATGCCAATCCACTAGGAACAAAGTCTCTTACAAAAACCTACATATCACCATCAACATAAATGTGGATAAACATAAACAAAGAGCTTGACCACAAATTGGCAGTTATCAAATATAAAGACAAATTTGTGTTACACACATAAGTTATTGAGATAAGTACGTAAATTTATATAACGCTCTTTCATGTCATGGATATTCTTGCTTAACCGAGTAGTATTATCAACAACTAATCAAACAAGAATCGAGCAGCTTAAAAGTCTCAAAGAATAAAGGACCTGATTGTAATTTAAAGCCTCTGCGTTGGTGTCCATAGCAGCGAGAGTACCGACGGGCTTTTGATTGAAGTAGACGTAAGATTTCTTGAGCTTGTCCCAAGCTTCCTCCACCATCGCGTTGTTCTCTTGGTTCAAGTGCCCGTTACTATTGGATCTTATCCCTGGAGACAAGTTCACCTCGAAGGCCAGATTCATACCAACACTAGGACACGTCTTGAGAGCAGTTGGTTTCCCGGCACCGGCGGCAGCCTTCAAGTCTTCGGATGAGCTCTCTCCGTTCTGAGTTCTTGTCGTTTTAGTTTTGGACGCCTCTGAAGATTCTGGAGACTTCTCTCCACAACTCGACCTTTCGTGCTTGTGATCATCGACCGGATCAGTAGTTTGCTTCGCCGCAGCTGGAGTGTCTGGATCCTCCGGTGAGTCGTCAACGAGGCAGTCAGTTAGCGTTTTGTATGTAGACATTTTAGTGAGGGAAAATGTAAAGCAAAGAGAAGAGAGATAAGCTTCGTGCCTCAGGTGAAGGAGAAGCTTTGGTATGCATGTTTGTTTTGGCGGTTGGGCAGGGGATTCAAAGAGCCTCAGCGTCTGCTTTTAATAATTTAGGCCTTGCTCCGCAGATATTTGCGAAGAGACCACTACGCTAAATGTCAGACCTTAAGTAGCTTAACGTGGATCTGGCGCAATCTATATAATATAGCAATTAACTAGGGGTGTATTCGGAATAGAGCACTACGAAGTGTACCTAGAGTTTACTGCATGGATTGGAAAGATGGACGTGTAACGGCATAAGTGCAGATATTCCATTCATTTTATCTTATTCTGTCTTATAAAATTTCAGTTATTTATTTTACGAGTCTTACGCGAGATCTACATAAATAAATAGTTGAGATTTATTGAACACAATAAAACACCGTAATTTTAAACATAAAATTTAAACTCGTTAGCCTGAGGCTCGTAAAGCCAAATGTCTACTATCTTAAACAAAAAAGATCGAATGTGTACTAATTGGTAATTCAAAAACTGCAAGGTTATCTTTTTCTGATGGTTAAAATTTTCAAACCCTTCTACGGTTAAATTATAAAAATTTTTAATTTAATTTATTTTAATAACTCTTATTAAATATAACCAATTTATTATTTAATCAATTAATTTTTAAAAATTAATAAGCACTTACAAATTAAAGTAAATCAATTATTTTTTATTTAGTAATCTTTTTTAATTAAATTTTACAAATGACAATCTCTTTATATTTTATTTTTTAATTTTATTTAATTTTCGATCAATTTTTATGACGGTCCAATATTAATTGAACCTTTTAAATCTTAAATATCTTATTTTATTGACTTAACTTTCGATTTGATTTTTAAAAGTTTGCCTTTTTCAATTAACCCTTTTACTCTCAACCATGGACGGAGCCATGTATAGGGGAGGGGAGCCATGGCCCCCCCTTTCAAATATTTTTTTTAAAAATTACTTATATAATTAAAATTTTTAAAATTACAAACATAAGTGCCCCCCTTTTAAAAAAAATCCCTACCTTTAAAAATCTCGGCCCCCCCTTAAAATTGAGTCTGGCTCCGTCCCTGCTCTCAACTCTATTTAATCATCTGCATTGTTATAATAGAAGAGCATGTGGTTCTTATATGCTCTCGTACCATCCTATTATGGTATTTAGGATGACAATAGACCTAATAATAAAGTTATAAGTTTTAACCTAACTTAAATCATAAAGATAAGAGTGACTTAAATTTTGAATTTAAATTAAATCAAAATTTATATTAACTTAAAGCAAAATTAAAATAAATCGAACTAAGCAAAAAACAATTATTATAATTCAGAGTCCAATTTGAAACTAAATTTTTTTGACATCTTAATCTAAATTTGATCACATTAGATCTTAGCTTTTTATTTTTTCTAAGAATAGCCATTATGTATTGTGGCTTTTATTTGTCAAATTCCCTTAGTGTGCCTTCATCCTCTTAAATATAACTATAACAAAATACAAATGCTAGGCGGAAGCTAAGTTGGAAACAAATGGAAAGGACGGTAACTTAATAAAAGGAAATTTTCATTTTTATGCAAGTTCTCACGCTTAGGTATCGGACTTATTACCTTGAAAAGAAACATTTGTAACACGTAACTAGACCTTAGTTACGTATCTTGGAACAAACATGAAAGGACAATAAATGAAGAAATGTCAAAAATACTTGATTTCGGTTCCATAACTTTAAACAAGCTTTTCGAAGCCGAAATGGACGCAAATTTACTACCGTCTTTACCGGAACTGCTCACCAGAATGTGGTTAACGTTTTTCTACAGTTTTCTCAAAACGTAAGCTCTTTTAACGGGTCAAAGAATCTTTATGCTTACGAATGATATGAGTAACTACAAGAGACCTTAACATTTATATATAGTATCTATATCAAGCTTCCTCATTATAGACTTGATATGGGTCTGGTTCACACTGATCGGAATTTATTTTTCACCCGAATTTTGACCCATTGACTTAGATCATTTATTGAGCCACTTTATTATCTTTATCTGAATCAAATTACGTAACTTAACTAATAAGTTATTGAAAAACTGAAAAATGCAATTAAATATTTTCCAACTTTATGAAAAAGGTAAAAAAATATCCAACGACATTAAATCATAAACTTTCTTGACCAAGCAAAACCATGCCAAAAATAGGGGAAGTTGTTTATATCATTTAACAAAGTTGGTCGTCTCCTCAAGATCTAAGCCAGACATAAAACACCAAGAATCTCACAAGCACATTCCATTTAATGCAAATGTTAACAAGAACTAAACTATTAATATATCCAAATTGTTAGGGACTCCAAGCAATAACATTTACAAAATATTTGAAATTATTCAACTAATAACAAACTATTCAAACAATATAAAAGACGACAAGAAAAATTGAACATAGGATTTTACTAACATGAAATTCCTAAATCCAATAATAAGATACAAATAATAAATATTTCAAACAAAAGGCCCTTCACAAAACAATCACAACTAAATATTTTATAACTTTTTACCCTACTCTCCTCCTCCAATATAGAGTTTGATGTAAATAATTTTTTGTTGACAGGTACTCGTGGGTTATTCCAACGAAAATGAGAGGTGCAAATTCAGCACGTGCATTATGAAGGGAACCAGTGCACGGATAACCTGGCAGCCCTCACAGTCCTAGCCAGCCCAGGCATGCATTTTCTTCGGAGCCTCTGATGTCAATTCTGGAACTAATTAATTAAAACAAGCAAAGAACAGTGCATCACAAAGCAATGCACTAGTTAGATTTTTCGAGTTTTGAGTTTTTTTCCTTTAAAAAAATATTTTATAACTTTCTCACAACAAATTGACATATAAAGATTTTATAGCTTTCTCACATTGACATATATACGAATACACACACACACACATGCACACACACATACATTCACATACACATACCTATACTACTATAAAACTCTTATATCATTATGTGTTTATGTCTTATGTAACTTCTGTCTTTCAAACTTATCTTTAAATTTCAAAAGGATAAGATCTTATACCTCACACAATCACCTACAACTTCATTCTTTCTTATCTATAAAAACAACTAACACTTCTGAAGTTTAGATTTATTGGAAATAAATAAATAAATGTCTATAAATAGGTATGGACCTATAACAATCTTCCCCTTCAGCTCATTTCAAAGGAGAAATCTACCACTCTATTAATCACTTGAAAGTCATCCCAGTGAGCTTACAACAAAGCTCAAGCTTATTCCCAGGAACCACTTTTATTAACATGTTTGCATCGTTCTTGTCCTTGTGAATCTTTTACAACTTCATTGGTAGCTCATTAATCATAGACCACAACCAATGATATCTCATGTCATTGTTTAGTGTGGGAATGATAAATGGAATTTTTGCTTAAATCCATAACGGAAAAACCATGTACTCATCTTGTTTCACATCCAATTCTTGGAGAAATTGCTTCACCTAAAGCATCTCCTTTCGAGCTTTCATGGTTACATCATATTTCATCTCAGTAGTAGACAAAGCTATACATTTATGCAACTTAGATTGCTAAGAAATAGCTCCCCTTGCAAATTTGAATTAATATCTTGAGATTGACTTTTTGTTATTGAGATCATCAACCATTCCTCATTTGTGTATCCTTCTAAAGTTGGCTCACCAAATCCAAAACTCAAACATAATTTGGAAATGCCTTACAAATATTTGAAGATCTACTTTGTTGCTTCCCAATGTGCCATTCTCAAATTGGATAAAAATCTATTCACCTATATAACAACGTGTGCAAAAAGACATACACTCTTTCTCCTTTTTGGTGGTAAGATAAGTTCTCTTGCTCAACCTGAAATGAGTTATTAATGGTGTACTCACTAGCTTGACATGCTTCATATTGAATTTTTCGAGCACCCATTTAATGTATTTCTCTTGTGTTAACTATAACTCTACAGCCATCTTGTCACACAATCTCCATGCCTAAAATTTGTTTATTAAAACCAATTTTTTATATCCAAGAAATTGGACAAGAATTCCTTCAAACTGCAAATCATACTAATATCTTGTCCTACTATCAGCATATCATCTACATATAGGAGAAGGATGATGAAGATAACACCAGAGAATTTCCTAATACTCACAAGGATCAACTAATGATCGTTTATACCAATTGCTCATCATAAATGAATAAAACTTCTTGTGCTACTACTTTGGGTGTTTGTTTGAGCTTATAAAGACTCTTCTTTAACTTGTATTAAAAGTCCTCTTTCCCTTTGACTTTAAACTCTTTTGCTTGCTCCAAGTAAATCTCCCCTTCCAAATCATTATGAAGAAAGTAGTTTTCATATCCAGCTACTCAATTCAAAGATCCAAACTAACAATTAGTCCTATTATTATATATATTGACATCATCTTAACACCCCTCTTTTTATTATATCCTTTTACCTTCAATCTCGCTTTATAATTCACTAGCTTATCACTAGCTTTCTTGACCTTAGACATTCATCGATTTGTTAAGGCCTTCTTGCTTTTAGGAAGTTTTACTAGTTTATAGGTCTCTTTCTTCTTCAACGAGTCCATCTCCTCTAGCATTGCCTTGAGTTAAAAGTCTTTGTCTTCAAGTGACTATACTTTTTAGAAGTTCTTTGGCTCCCTTTTAATAGTAACTAGGAAATATTCCAAACTAAAGTATCTTGTTGAAAGTCTATTCACTCTACTTGACCTTTAAAGTTAGATATCATCTAATACTTGAGCAGGTTACTCCCTTTGCTCATAATGCTCACTAACCTCTTTTACATCATCCATATGATGTGTCTTATGTGACTCTTCACCATCAGATTACCCTAGATCATTTTCATCTTGTACAAGCTCATGTTCCCCTTTTTCACTTATAGGCTAATCAATGAAAGATAGAATAGGGGTAAAATATGCAATAATGAACGACAAACTATTAGAAGTAGTAATGTCTTATTTGATGCAATTTGCACTCATCTTATACTTTTATAAGATTACATCCCTGCTTCTAACAACCTTCTGCTTTTCTAAGTCGTAAAACTTGTAGTCGAAATCCTCATTACCATATCCAACAAACACACAGGGAGTAGGTTTCAAATCTAGTTTTGATCTCTACTTGACGTGTGCTTGAAAGCCTTGCATCTAAACACCTTAACATGTAAATAAGTTTGACCCTTTCTTTTCCACACTCTTTTAGGACTGTCAAGCTTCAAAGGAACTGGAAGAGTTATATTGATCAAGTATACAACAGTTCTAACAGCCTTACTTTAAAAAGACTTCGGCAGTTTTTGTTGGACACCGAACTTTTCTTGGAAATTAGAAATTATTAAATGAAATTTAATGAGAAAATATGATATGATTCCTTGTAATGAATGAAAAGTATGAATGAATCTATGAGCATTTGATAAGATGAAAGACATTTGAGTTTTCTTGTGTTTTGCATATGTTTAATAAAAAGGTGATGTAGTATGGTTTTGAACATAGCCTTG